>CAUYON010081947.1:0-43304 GCA_963573935.1 Arctocebus calabarensis
CTACGGCCTTTTGTAACTGAGATCTGGAGAGAAAGGAACAGAAAAGAATGACAGCTCTAGTAATGGCACTCTGACAAACGAGCAACCTTCAGGGGCAGAGGGAAACCAGAGGAGCGAAAAACAAGTGCTTCCATTGTCAGACTGTCCACTTAAGAGAAGACTGCCCCCAGCATTACCACCGGCTGGGCCAGCCACCTGGCCCCTGTCCAGAATGCAAGGGTGACCCCTGGAGGGTGGCCTGTCCCCAGAGGCAAAGGCCTCCTGGGACAGTGACCCCATCGGAGCCCAAACTGGACTGAGAGTGCCCGGGGCAAATTCACATGGCTCCAGCTGTGTCATCACCCCTCAAGAGCCCCATGTTTGCCTTATAGTGGAGCGCCAGGAGAAAAAATTTCTTTTGGACACTGGAGCAACCTTTTCTGTACTTCTCTCTAATCCTGGTCTTTTATCTCCCCAATCCATAACTATACAGGGGGTGTGTGGACAGCCGGTTACCAAATTTTTCTCCCAGCCTCTAAGCTGTAATTGGGATGACTTGCTGTTCTCTCATGCCTCCCTAATCGTCCCTGAAAGTCCTGCTCCCCATTTGGGGAGGGACATACTAACTAAACTTTTCCCTCCTGGAGATCTAGTCATGATCAAAACTCTTCCCTCTAATTCACCTTCCCTGACCCCAACTTGGGAAGTCCTGTTATCTTCTCTTCTTCTACTGTTAAAGTTATAGGAGTCGATTCCTGCATACATCATTCACGAGTAAAGTCCTGGAACCCTCCATCTTCTACGGAGGCAGGCAATGAAGACAGCCAACCACATAGACCACCTACGCTTATGAGCCAAAAGGAAGTTTGAAGTTATTCAGGAAACAGCAAGAAAAATCCTAATATGGTTTTCTTTTAGCATCACTGAATAAGTGCTTCTGACCTGACGCTGTTCTGCCTTTGCCTATTGATTACACTAATCAGATTTATGTTTTCCAGAAATGCCATCAAGCCACACGCAATAAAGATGGTTCCAGTCCATGAACCCCTGTATCACTCTCCCTCCGGAGAAACCCTAACTGCCCCCTTCTATCATCGCCCAATTCAGCAGGAAGCAGTTAGATTGAGTCTTCGCCCTTTTTCCCTAACAGCAGTTACAGTTTCTACCCGGAGAGGGAGAATTGATGCAGGACATTTGACGCCCCAACCAGCTCAGTGTAGCTGGTGGACCTACCGCCTCCTCCTTGGCCGTGTAGGTGTTGCGGCAGCCAGTTGAAGAACGAGTGGGCTGGATGACAGGCAAGGAAGGGGACCTCCAACCCCCACCGGAGGCTCCAATAGCCAAAAAGGCTGGACAGCTGATGAGGAGACACCTGTGCCTTGGTGTCTTCTTCACTTTACACTTAGGACTAAATGGGGAACCTCCATTTCCTATGCCTAGGTCAATTTCATGTGAATTTCCTAGGCCTCAATTCCATGAATGGACTGTGTCCATTCATTGATACATTCATTCACTTTGCCCTGCAGGAAGGGACTGTGTTCGTTCGTTGATACATTCATTCACCTTGCCCCCCGCGGAAGGGACTGTGTTCATTCGTTTCCAGGCCAAGGAACCCATACACCTATATATACCCCGAGACTAAAAGGGAAGATGGGGAAAGATTGGGAGAGAAACGGAGAGAGCTTTTCTCTCCCCACTTGAGTTCTTTCTCTCTACCAGGAGCTTTAGTGTTTTCTGTATTCTTTTCTGTAAATAAATTCTCTCTTACCACTGGAAAAAAAAAAAAAGAAAGAAAGAAAATGCCATGAAGGCTATGTTAAACAGTTTGATGAAAACACTTCAGATTGTACATGAAACCAGCACATTGTACCCCTTGATTGCACTAATGTACGCAGCTGTGATTTAATAAGAAAAAAAAAAAAAGGAAACCTCCTAGAACATGAGAGGCCACATGGAAAAGAACCTAGCTAGTACCACGTGCCAGACATGAGAATGAGGCTATCACTTACCTTCCAGCCCAGGCGACCCTCCAGATGAATGGAGCTGCATGAATAAGCCTAGGCAATATCAGCAGAGAAACTGTCCCCCAAGCCCATAGAATTATGAGAAATATTAGAGCATTCTTGTTTCAGGGCTCTAAGGTTAGGTGGTGGTTTGCTTCACAGCAAAGGCTAACAGAGGCCCACATATCATCTATCTCAATATTTTAAATGTATATTTACAATATATTTTCATAAAGACCTGCAGGCCAGGTATGAGTTCTTGAGCCCCTTGACATTTCGTGCAGCTCTCAGAGAAATAAGGTCGTGGAAGGGACCCAGGTGGGCCCTGAAAGGAGCCATCTGGGAGAATTCTAGTGTGTAGGAGAGAGCTACCATTTTGGCCCTAAAGACTCCTTGATGAGGGCAGAGACATGATGGAGGAGGGTCAAAATGGGGTATTATAAATAAGGGGCCCAGGTCCCAGGACAGAACTCTGTATTTCCGTGAGTTAACACAAAGACACAAGAGACTGATGTACCAGTTTTTCCTCTTTCATAAATCTATACACATACAGAAGATAGTCCATAGATAGGAAATGTGTGCATAAATATGTATCCATGAGCTTTAAAAGAAAGTCTTTCATTACAAAATCTCTAACTCTCTCCCAAGTGCCATCCAACTACTGGCTACCTTGCTAGCACCAAGATATGCACCAACTGATTAAAAAGAAAAAGCAGCCAATATTTTAATAACATTGGAAAGATGACATTCTGGGCAATTTTTACACTTTAATTATTAAGCCAGAATACATTTTTGTTTGAAGCAATGAAAATCCAAAGAGTTTTCAGTTAAATATGAATGAATTGCCCCCATAAAGTACAACTGGCATAAATTTTGATACGCCTCTTACAGCTTGGTTATATGTATTGTTGAAACCTGTCCTCCAGGTTTTAAAATAAGGCTAGATATTTCTCTAGCCTAGACTTTTCTATAAAAATTTCTAACAGCTTTTTGTCCTCAATGAAGCGAATAATATATAAACATCTTAATTTCTATAGAACTTCAAAATCCCTGCCATTTGTGAACCTCTTCTCCCCTCCCCCCAAAAACTACCAAACAATTGGTTTTAAAAGTTTAATAAAGTTCATCTAGCACTCTAGGAGGCTCAGGTGGGTGGATTGCTTCAGCTCACGAGAGCAGCCTGAGCAAGAGTGAGATCCTGTCTCTACTAAAAATAGAAAATCTATCAGGGGGTTGTGGCAGGCACCTGTAGTCCCAGCTACTTGGGAGGCCGAGGCAAGAGGATCACTCGAGCCAGGAGTTTGAGGTTGCTGTGAACTATAATGACACCAAAACACTCTACTCAGGGTGACAGAGTGAGACTGTCTCAAAAAAAAAAAAAAAAAAAGCGCATGTAAACCTAGCACTCTGAGAGGCCGAGCAGGGTGGATTGCCTGAGCTGACATTATTCAAGACCAGTCTGAGCAAGAGCAAGACCCTGTCTCTAAAAATAACTGGGCGTTGTGGCAGGCGCCTACAGTTCCAGCTACTTGGGAGACTGAAGCAAGAGAATCTCTTGAGCCCAATAGTTTGAGGTTGCTGTGAGCTGTGATGCCACTGCACTCTCCTGAGGGCAACAAGTAAGACTCCGTCTTAAAAAAAAAAAACAAGTTTGATAAATTTCAAGTTGGCTTAATTTTTGTTTTCTAGTACTAATCTGGTTATCTCTAATTACATTTTTACTTGCTGTTCCTATTATATCATTAATATTTAATGTAAAAATATGCTAAAACATAAAAATGTTCCTTTTGTTTTCATTTGTAGTTACTCTGTGCAGCCACAGAATGAATCTGCCGTGTGACAACTCAGAGACTTGGCTGACATCGGTCCCGGTCCCACACAGCATCCGCAGTCACACAGGGGAGCCCTCACACACGTTTTGATTCACAAAAGCGCAGTGTTTTCTGGCCTCCTTCCCAAACTTCCCCTGCCCCCACCCCTCAAAAATATCTTCTCCATCTCCTCAGCATTCTTGCAGGTACCTAGGAAAATTGCAAGATCAGCTCTGACCTTGCCCCTGACACAAAAACTGGGGAATACATCACTCGCACTGAATTTGGAAAGGAGCCCACTGAGGGAGAAAATTCTAGCCTCGCCTCCCAATTCATCATCACGATACACAGCGGGGCACAGGGCTGCAGTTCCTGCAGGAAAACTGTGACTTCAAATTGCAAGGGACCATTGTTGTCAAGACACCAATACTCCTTTCCCCCTCTTCGGCTCCCTGGGGAAAACCTCGAGAGTATTGTTTTAATGAAAGAAATATAGTGATGAAGGAAGCCTGTGAAAGCTCAGGCTGCGAGCTCTCCCAAGTCGCTGTGTGGAAGGTTAATTGGCATGCAGTCTCCAGCTCGTGTTTATGTGGGAGAGGTGGAGGCATCCTCCCCATGACACCAGCCTGAGTTTTTAGGTTTAATCAGGGGCTCAAGGGAGAGGGCAGTCGCAATAATAATAATAATTAAGCCACCCACAGTGGCTCACACTTGTAATCTTAGCACTTTGGGAGGCCAAAGCAGGAGGATCACTTGAGGCAAAAAACAACAAAGTGAGACACACACCCATCCCCACCATACCCCCGTCTCTACAAAAAGATTAGCTGGGGGGCGGCGCCTGTGGCTCAGGGAGTAGGGCACCGGCCCCATATGCCAAAGGTGGCAGGTTCAAGCCTGGCCCCGGCCAAACTGCAACAACAAAATAAATAAATAAAAAACAATAAATAAATAAATAAAAATTATTAAAAAAAAAAAGATTAGCTGGGCATGATGGTGTGTGCCTGTAGTCCCAGCTACTTGGGAGGCTGAGGAGGGAGGATCACTTGACTCCAAGAGTTTGAGGGTACAGTGAGCTAAGATCGTGCCACTGCACTACTACAGCCTGGGCAATGGTGTAAGATCCCATATCTCTAAAAATCAATAAAATTCCCAACAATACAAAATAAATTAATTAAAAAAAATTTGGAGCAAGGGGGGGTGGGGTCTTGGTGTGTGCCACACCTTTTGGGGCAAAACACGATTGTAAGAGGGACTTTACCCAACAAATGCAACCAGTGTAACACAGTTACTTGTACCCTCAATGAATCCCCAGCAATAAAAAAAAAAAAATTGATCTGAAGGGTGGACTAGGCACTGACGTTGTGCATAGCTTCCTAAGGGGAGTACTTTGAAGGTGACCATAGTAATAGTCAGAGATGAAGTATGTAGCACTTTTTCTAGGAGGAGTTTGCGAACTTAATTGTCCACCCTCCTATTCTCATAAGTGGTATAAATAAAGTACAAAACAGCCTCAAAGGCCAAGTGTGGTGGCTCATGCCTTGTAATCCTAGCATTCTGGGAGGCCAAAGCGGGTGGATCACCTGAGCTCAGGAGTTCAAGACCAGCCTGAGCAAGAGTGAGACCCCATCTCTAAAACTGGCTGCGCATTGTGGAGGGCACCTATAGTCCCAGTTACTCAGGAGGCTGAGACAAGAGGATCACTTGAGTCCCAGAGTTTGAGGTTGCTGTGAGCTATTATCACGGCACTCTACCCAGGGCAACTAAGTGAGACTTTATCTCGCAAAGACAAATAAAAGAAAACCCACCAGCTTCACATGAGTTAAGATCAGGTTTTGCCATCAAAGGAACTGAGGTTTGAGAGTTGAAATGCTTTCTGGGTTTGGGATTAAGGAGCTAGCATTATGAACCTGATTTACTGCTGCTACCATTATTATTTTCTTTTATTCTCACATCTAGTATGATTAGTAAAAACTGCTATTGCCATTTTACAGATGGTGAAAGTGAGGCTTCAGGTAGTCATGCATTTAGCCCAGGATCATGGAGCTTGCAAATAGCCAGATCATGCTTCTAAACCCACATCAGCTGTCTGGCCTTATTTACTATCATTAGCACACCCTTTTCTTGGTTCTTTGCATTGTTTCTACAGCTCTTATTTTGCAAGAGGGATTAGGACAGTGGTTCTCAACCTTCCTAATGCCGTGACCCTTTAATACAGTTCTGCATGTTGTGCTGACCCCAAACCATCAAATTATTTTCGTTGCTACTTCATAACTGTAATTTTGGTACTGTTATGAATCGTAATGTCAGTATCTGATATGTAGGATGTATTTTCATTGTTACACACTCCCCCCAAAGGGATCACGACCCACAGATTGAGAACTGCTGGATTAGGAGACAAAGACATGAAGAAGAGGAAGAAAGGAGAGTTATGGAGAGGATGCATCTCAGAAATGGTTGGCACCTGTTCAGAAACGGCCCAGAAGGCGATCAAACACTTTCCTCTTCCAAACTTTTGAGCATATGTGTCCACACACGCATGGCCTCTGGTTTAAGGCCGTGGCTTGGCCACAATTCCCCTGCCATGTGTACTCAACAGCTGCTCTGCAGACCCCTGGGCACACTGAAGTTCTTATTATGCTAAAGAGGACTGTATCCTTGGCGAGCCTTTCACCACACAAACAGCAAAATCAATACATTTTTCCCAACATTAGAAAGCCATTCACCCATGTGAAAATTAAAAACAGGAGAGCAAGTCAAAACATCTAGGCTGGCAGAAGATGACATCATCAAATGTCAGTCTGTAAGTTTTACTCTTGCATTGCTATGATTCATAATAAAGAAACAAAACTCACGAAACAAGTGGCCTTCCACACAAAAAGTTGTCTAAACTCAAACTGAAAATTTATGAGTTCAGAAATGTTAATTTCACACATTGACTAGAGCAAAAGCAGCAGGGGAGATGAAGTCTAAAACTTGTCCTGACAGTCTCAACCAACACCATGACATCCTGTCTCCACTGGAGAAAACCCCAGGTCAGCTGCTTAAGCTGGGCACAGGAAAGGGATAGGGAGTTCCCAGATCATTCCAGAAGAGGATCACTCTTCCAGGCATGATATCAAGAAGCTGAAATCGTTGTCTAGCCACCAGACTCTAGTAGGTCTAGTATTATGAAAAAAGAACAAAGGGTCAGGGCCAAAGAGAGTTGCCTAGCATGACCATAGGGAAAGAGAGGAGCCACATGTACACATGAAGCCCAGCTCTGCTGCTAACTCAGGGCATGCCCCTGGGCATTTATTTAGCCTCTAGAAGCCTACGTTTCCTCATATGAAAGTGGGAGTGCTGGGCGGCACCTGTGGCTCAAGGAGTAGGGAGCCGGCCCCATATACCCAGTGTGGCAAGTTCAAGTCTAGCCCAGGCCAAAACACTGCAAAAAAAAAAGAAAGAAAGTGGGAGTGCTGATAGCACCCCCCTCATGGGGGTCTTATGAAGGTTTTATGAGATGAAGCGTGTAAGGCACTTAATACATTACCTGGATAAAAAAATATATATATTGATCACTTAAGAATGAAACAAACAAGAACTCCAGTTAAACATAATTATCTAACCCATTACCTTTGGAGTTTATAAGCTCTTTCACCTAAGTCTTTCCTATGTCAATAAACACCACCACTCCTACTCATCACCTTCAATTCTCAGCTTGTTTTTGTTCACAGCCCATATGGAATCCGTCAGCAGGCCCTCTACCTTCTAAACCCCCTACACACTGTCCCTCCCCATATCTTGAATTCAAGACATTACCTCTCACCTGATTTACTAAGTCTCCTGCCTGAGCCACCTTCTTGCATTCTTGCTCCCTACGATGTCTCCTCCACCCAGAAAGACTCTCTCTCACAGAGCTCTCCACAGAGAGATATTTGTAAATGCACAGAAGATAGTATACTTCTTAAAATGCACCAGAAGCTTTTAAGCACACTGAAGGAAAACCCAAACTTACTGGCACCTGAGCCCACACCTGTCACCTGCACTCTGCTTCTCACCCCTCTAGCCCCTCCCATTCATCAGGACCTCCAAGCTCTCTCTCTGGGACCTTTGCCCCACCTGTCCTCCCAAAGCTGGCAACCCCTTGCCTCAATCTTCACACAACAGTCCCTTCTCATCATTCAGGATCACCTTCAAGGTCATGTCCTCAGACTTTTCCACCTAGCCATCCTATCGCTTGCTACCACATTATTCTATTTGATTGTTTTAATTTTCTACATAGCATGTACCACTGACTGCTGTTTGTCTTTATTTCCTTATTTCTTTTTAAAGACAGGATCTCCCCATATTGCCCAGGCTGGGCTCAAGTGATCCTTATGCATCAGCCTCCTGCGGAGCTGGGACTACAAGAAGCATGCCAACAAACCTTGCTGGATATTTTTCTTGGGCATCGATTGCCTTGTGTGATTACTGTCTGTCTTCCTATACCAGGCTCATTGCTACATGCCCAAAACCTAACTCAGTGCCTGGCCTGCACAAATATTTGGTGAATTTGTTCATTAATCTCTTCTCTTAAGGTCAAGAGGAAAGTGAAAGTACCACATGCTCCTGGACTTTCTCTTTGGAAAATGCACTAGCGTCTCTACCCACTTAAGGAATGGAGGTGGGAGCCAGAATCCAGCTCCTAGATATCTGAGCACTAACACTGATTTGGGGGCGGGGATAGCTATGCATCAGGTCTCCCAATCCCCCCCCCCCACACACCGACTGTCCCTCTATGTCCTCACTGAAAATCACAGAATGTTTTAACTTCCCTGTGACCAGCCAGGTGCGGGTTTTCACCAGCGGGCTTGAACCCAAACCCGGGCCTTAAACATTCCCAGGACCTGATAAAGGTACCTAGGTTTGTTACCAAAAACACTGAAAGAAACCAGCCCGACCCAAATTCCTTAAACCCTCACATAGACTCCATGTGTTGAGACCCTGGCTGCGGAGGGAGAGCACCCCTCTTCTCTCACTGGCCCCAGGAGGGTATGCTCCAGCACTCTACAGTCGTTCCCCTAACAAATGCTTTCCATTTAATGCTTCTGTCTTTGGAATCCCAACTGGCCCCATCTTGGGACAGTTTGGGACACTCCCTCATGAGAACGCCACTGCTGCTGCTTTGGGGATGACTCCAGCCATGGGTACAGTGGAACAAAACACGGTGGCAAACCTGAGGCAACTTCAAGCACTCATCCCCACTTTGGGGCACTCGCAGCCTGTCAGCTCCAGAGAAGTTTGACTTGCAATGTGGAACAGAAGGATCCAGAGGGATTGGCAGTGTCAGTGGAAGCACGGGTTTACCAAGGACCCTGCTTCGATGCAGGCAGGCAGGCCAGGCCCACTGAGCAGAAGCTACACAAAGACTGCTTAAGATCAATAGGAACTAGAGCCAGCCGCACCATCAGAAAGCAGATGGTCTCCGCCTGCGAATCTTAAGACAGGCCATTGAGCCTCCCAAGCCCCTTCCTGATTCCCTTATAATGATGCCTAGAATATCGCACAACTGTTTTTTGCAAGGAAAAAGAAAACAGGAAACCTAAGCTCCACTATTTCACACCAAAACTTGAAAGTAAACTTAAAATTTCTTCAAAATTGCATTTTGTACTTGGTAAACCTCAAGCAAACAAAAGACTAAAAATACTACCTGTTTTCTCTTCCACTCCCCAAGGTACTATAATTATAACTTGACACAGGATGGAAAACTGACTTACCAGCTTCGATGCATTCTGGCTTCAGGCAGTACTCCTGTTTAGCTTGGAGACTTAGGAGACCTTGACTCACTGAAAAAAGAAAACAGACCAAAATAAATGACTAGCTTGTCGCAGACCACCAGCGGGTAAACCACCCTCAGGCACACACGCAAGACATCAGGTATCAGTTCATCCTTCTCTGTTGATGCAGAAGTCAAGAACCTAGTTGGAGCCAGGCAGGTGGCTCACACCTGTAATCTCAATTTTTTTGAGAAGCCAAGGCAGGAAAATTGCTTGAGGCCAGAAGTTCAAGACAAGCCTGAGCAACAGAGAGATCCCCTGTTTTTCTACTAAAAACAGAAAAATTTGCCAGGCATTGTGCTGGGCACCTGTCGTCCTAGCTACTTGGGAAGCTGAGCTCAGGAGTTCAAGGTCACAGTCAGCTATGATCATGCCAATGTACTCTAGCCTGAACAACAAAGCAAGACCCTGTCTCAGTTTTTAAAAAAAAGTCTGGATGTAGTGGTTCACACCTAAAATCCTAGCCCTCTGGGAGGCTGGGGAAGGTGGATTGCTTGAGCTCAGGAGCTCAAGACCAGCCTGAGCAAAAGCGAGACCAGATTTCTAAAAATAGCCAGGCGCTGTGGCAGGAGCCTGTAGTTTCAGCCAGCTACTTGGGAGGCTAAAGCAAGAAGCTAGTTTGAGCCCAAGAGTTTGAGGTTGCTGTGAGCTACGACAGCACGGCACTCTAACCAGGGCAACAAAGTGAAACTCTGTCTCAAAAAGAAAAAAAAAAATAACTTAACATCATAGAACCAGACTCTAGTCACTGGCTAAGTAACCCAGGTACTCTCTTGATTTGCTCTGAAACTCAGTATGGAAGATACTTGTATGGAAGACCAGTGAGTGAGTGGGTACTGTATCAGTGCTCCTTAGAGTACAGTCGCCAGACTGGCAGCAGCAGCAGCACCCGGGAGCTCGTTAGAGATGCAAATTGTCAAACCCAGTACAGACCTTCTGATTCAGGCACTCTGGGCTTGGGGCCCAGCTCCAGGTGATTCTGACCCACACTCATGGCTGAGAACCATGGGGCGAGATGATATCTGAAGTCTCTTCTCTCTCTGATTACCTGTGGTTCCAACTTTATACTTTCACTCTTTATAATTATAACTAAAGATGGGAAAATTAAAACTTTTAAACTATGTCATTTGGAGCAAATCAAAGTAGATGAAGAAAGCTAACTAACGTGTGGGCCTTCAGAGCTCTCCATCTTATCTAAACCATCCATACAGATATGGACCCAAAAGGGGGGTAGGAGCAAATAATATGCATATAGAACTCAATCATCTAGCAAAGGAGCCATTGTCTTCCTTCCCTGGACCCCACAAACCCTCCTTCCACCCTAGCTTCCAGACATATGCAGTTTTGTGGACCAAGCTTCCAGCTAATTCCAAAAACAAAAATTAAAAACCCTCCCAAATTAAAATAGCTTTCCACCAATAATTTAATTTCCCCCATCTGTCGGGCTGGCATCATTATCTATTAATAAGTGGATTTCTGAAGAAGTAGAGAAGGGAGCCCAATTTGTCAACTCCAGGTAGCACCTGGGCATTAGCAAATGTGAATTTAAGATTTCAAAACTATATTTGGTAGCCGAGGAAGTTCTGGAGAATTCATTCTTGCTGTTCTCTGTGGGCAGAAACAAGGAATCATTCGGAGATGTGGCCATGGGGAGACGGATGGTTGGGCGTGATGGTACCCAAGGCCCTCCATGGCAGCATCGGAAATTATGACAATACCTATATTTCTTCTAGAGATGGAAAATTTGTAGATCATTTCCCAGCATGGCAATTGTTACTATCTATCAACCCAAATTCTAAGAGAAGCCTACTTTTTCTTTGTTGTTTTCTCGGCTGTCATCTTCCAGCCTTTTATCTGTGGTCCATTAAAGATTCAAGAAAACTGCCTTCAGAACAGCTCAGGCCTATTTTTAAGAAAAGAAGTTTCTTACCATAAAGGTGTGCTTTGATTTCTGTAAAAAGCAAAAAGAGTAAAAATATATATGGGCAGCAGAAAGATTAGGGTGGAATATTCTAATACACTTGGGTGGTGGAACCATATGTTGACCAAATGTTCTTTAATGAGCATGTGTTGTTTTTTATAATGGAAAAATGAACTTTATTGTAAACAATAATATTTTTATCATTCTAGACAATACCTTCTTGATCCTAACCTTACTTTTTAAAGCTAATGAAATGGTTAAAGATAGATTCCTTTCATGAAAAATAATTCTTGACCCAAAACCTCTAAGGAAGCAGAACTAAAACCAAAGATCTTTAGCCAAAAATGAGCAAATGGAAGACCCAACCCTTCAAGGAAGAGCATTGTATCCATGAGGGTTTATTTTAAGATCCTACAAATAAATAGGGATCAAAAAACCCAGGTAATGTGAAGGTGTAAGTGAATAAAATGGAGACAATAAACATTTTTAATATAAAAATTAAAATGTTACTGTTTACTGTTCAGGAGCTTAAAAAAACTTAAATAGCAGTTTGGTTTCTCATTTGCAATTTCTCTATAACCATAGTGGAAACGCCTTCAGAATGTACAAGCCAATCCAGTCCACTGCCGGTTTCTGTGGCTTTTACATATTTTAATGATTGAGAGAAATCAAAAGAAAGATAATATTTCATGACACATGAAAATTACATAAAATTCAAATTGCAGACTCCATAAATGAGATTTTCTTGGCACCCAGCCATGCGCATTTGCATACACATTGTCCATGGCTGCTAGAAGAGAATTAAGTAACTGCAACAGAGGCCAAGTATGGCCTACAGAGCTGAAAATATTTGCTATCTAGCCTTTGACAGAAGTTTGCTGGCCACTGCATCTGAGAAACAGATTGTAGGGAAGAAGCGGCGGGGAAGGAGAAGAAGAACAGTTCTCTGAAACCACCACAAGGCCACTGGCACTCACCCTTACTGTAAAATCACTAAAGTTTCTTCTTTATTTTGGGGGCTTTTTTTAGACAGAGTCTCACTCTGTCACCCTGGATAGAGTGCCATAGTGTCACAGCTCACAGCAACCTCAATGCTTTGGACTCGTTCCTCGTCAGCCTCCCAGGTACCTGGGACTACAGGCACCTGCCACAACACCTGGCTAATTTTTTTATTTTTAGTAGAGATGGAGATCTTGCTCAGGCTGGTCTTGAACACCTGAGCTCAGGCCAGCCATCCACCTCGGCCTCCCAAAGTGCTAGGATTATAGGTGTGAGCCACCTCACCAGGCCAGCACTAAAGTTTCAAACAGAGGTTGCTCTAGACCAGCCTCTGATACAAAGAAGCGGTAAGAAGGGATGCTAGAAATTATAGACATGTGACTAAAGACTGAACTTGGATGGGGGCAAAGCCAACTAGGAAGGGCCTTAAAGAGGCAATAACTCTAATGAGAAGAGCATTGCCAGGCAGGGTCCCTGGAGAATTTCAAAGATTTTGCTAGGTGCAGGGTAGAGGGGAGTGATAGAGCCTAAGGGCAGAGAGCCAGTGAGTCTGAAATGGTGCAGAAATATTTAACAACAATAAGTCCCCCTGAATGTATACATTCAAATGGCTGACGTCACAGAAGCAAAGCTTCTCAAACTTGTATTGACCAATGAATCCTGGGGATCTTGTGAAAATGCAGATTGGGAATCAGCATGTATGGGGGAGGAGGGAGCTCAAGGTCCCAAGTGATGCTGATACTGCTGGTCCATGGACCACGCTTTGAGAAGTGAAGATGTAAACAGGCCACACCCTTAGTTTGTTCTTATTCTCTACCATCTTTAGAGGTCCTCTTACAGATTCAAGGTGAGAACCAGGTTACAGGGCACAACTGAAAGAAGTTCTATTTTCTTTTCATGCAGGCCTCCTTATCCATAATAGCATTGCCTGGCTTGATGAATTTTACTTTGGTCTAAAAACGTTAGCACTGTTTCTCAAGAATCAATTTGTCCCAAAGAACAAAGATTTGCTGCCATGGACAATTTTCCAACTAGTATGCCACAGACTCAGAATGTCAAGTTTTAGGCAGCGGTACTCATTAAAAAGAACACATATTTTTACATAAACAGTAATCGGCTCGGCGCCTTGTGGCTCAACAGGCTAAGGCGCCAGCCATGTATACCTGAGCTGGCAGGTTCGAATCCAGCCTGGGCCTGCCAAACAACAATGACGGCTGCAACCAAAAGATGGCCAGGCATTGTGGCGGGCGCCTGTAGTCCAGCTACTTGGGAGGCGGAGGCAGGAGACTCCCTTGAGCCCAGGAATTGGAGGTTGCTGTGAGCTATGATGCCACAGAACTCTATACAGGGTGACAGCTTGAGGCTCCGTCTCAAAAAAAAAAAAAAGTAATCATTTGGATTTTAAGTTTTGGAGTATTTGTATATCTTTTTATTTATTTTTTTAAGTTTGGAAGTATTTGTAAAAAAAACCACCTTGTAATCACTTCCCACCTAATACGTCATCTTTTGGTACGCCCATAGAATTTTTCCTCCAGTTTTGAATTTCAGCAGAGGACACTTATCTAAACCAAGTGCCGAGAAATCTCAGAACACTTTTCAAGAGCCACAAATCCAGTTGCAGGGGTAGGAGGTTTAGCTTTGCCAGAAAGTAATAAGCCCACCTAATTTCCTAAATCTTTAGCCACAGAAAACATGGAAAGATGGTTTACTCATTTTAGCAGAGTTTTCAACCACACAACCCTAACTCTTTTAAAAGTTTAATTACTGGTTTTCTGTTGCCAAAATAAACATGGCTTCCTGCATCTTATCTATGCCAAGGAATGTTTCCAGGGTTGCTACATTTCAAACTGTCCCTAGAATCTCCTAAGCATAGGGCTTGTTCCTAGGTGATGTTCAAGTGAATCAAGTATTATGGGTTATATGAGAAAAATAAAAAAAAGTTCAGAAAGCCTTTTAGAACATTACTCACCCCTTTCCAAGATATTTGATTCTTTTTTGTAGGAATACACCTTTATCATCATATATAGTTCCTGGGTACATCACTCTCACCACGAGTTATTAGAATAAATCATAATATCCTTCAAATCTTAAGAGGAAAACCTGTTTTCCTTCATAATAATTCCTAAATCTAATAGAAAGGTAGAGTTAAAATTGCATCTTCCCAGAGTGCCTGGATTAGAAAGGAATTGAAGAATATCAGCAAAGGTTCGATTTAAAGGATTGATTTTGATTTTGTAAATTACATTTCATGCTTTGTTCAGGCAAACATTAACAAAAGTCAAATGGAAAGAAATTCCACCATGGTTTTGATCATAAGATAAAGTCTTCCCTCCAAAATAAATGAAAGTGTCCGAATCTAAATTTATAAATACTCATTTTGCTAAACAGTTTTCTGCCCAGTGCAATTGAATCCTCTAGCCACTCGAAGCACTTAGACCCATTTTGCCTTCTGGACTATACATTTGGTACTTGGGTGTATTTCTTTATTTAGCTTCCTAATGAAAAACTTTCTTTTTCATTTGAACCTTTGATAGAAATTAAAGAGGCACCACCTACTAACACAAGCAAATAGCCACATGCCCGCTTTATGCCAAGTTTTGCTAGAATAAAGCACAAGGAAACTTCTCGCACATGCCCAGTTCCCCTGGCCTCCAGTGTTCCACTTACCTAGAAAGAGGATCGTGCCCAGCACCAGGGTGCCACCGATGAACACAACCAGGGCAATCCGAGTGCCCCTGTTGGCTGTCTTTCTAGTCTCAACGCTGCTCCCGGTTTCTGCTTCCATCAGAAGGGCCGGAAAGAACACTGGAGAAGAAAGTCACTTTTCGTGGTTTAGTAGCTGGTCTCAAGAGTCTGTTAGGTGTTGACATCCAAGGCTCTCTTGCACTTCTGATGGAAAGCTTAAAAACTTCCCGTCAGGGAATCTCCCCTTGCCACCCTTTCTCAAGTAATTCTTCACAATGAAATTTGTAAAACCAAAAATATTGGTTGCCTCGGCTTTCCCCCTGACTAGACAAAACAAACAGGGGTTGCTTTATCTTGGTGCTCCCCCTCAGCAAAGTCCCTCTCAACGGATTGTTTGGCAGGCTCTTCTCTCAAGCGTTCCGAGTATACATGTTTTACTATGTTGCCGAACAGATGTTTTAGCTATTTAAATGTATAGTCACTTGGGGAGGAAAAAAACAATTGTTTTATCAAAACTGGATTCTCGTCAAACTTCCCCAAACTATGATAAGTTAGGTGGTGAGCATTCGCCAGACTCACTTCAAGATCTCAATGAATCATGTGTTTCTGTTGTAGTAATCATTCAGCTTGCTTGAATTGTCTTCATCAAAGATATTCTTTCAGTGTGTGAGTTCCTTTTTAAAGCCTTCTACGAGTTCCTAGGATATCCTGGAGCATTTTATTTTAGGAACTGTGTGTATGATAGCATGTGCCAAAAATCAGAGTCATAGTCCAGTGCAGTGCAAAGTAGCAATTAAGACAACCTACAGAGGCTGATGGTTTGGACTGGAACTTTTTTTTAAGGAAGAAGAAACAGCACTTCCTCTTTGTGGTGCTAAGAATTGTGCAAAAAAAACAGTTAAGTGTATGAATTAAGCTTATTAGCAACCACAAAAGATAGGGTGACAGATTTTTCCCTTGCATGGTTTGGTGAAAAGTGGACCATGTATTTTGTCCTTTACTTCCACCGAAGCAACCAGGGGTTAGTATGTTTTTGTGTTTATAGAAAGCATCCACTTCAGCAGATTCCCCAGGATGAATTCAAAGGCACTTGGTTTTATGGGAAAGACTGTTTGATGACGGGGTCTTGATTTCTTTTATTAAAATAATGATTTATATTATAAAAATGTGCTTTCTTCATGGGAAAGAGCAACTGATATTCCAATGTTACAGCTGAAATGATGCAAATTTTATTATCTAATGATATAGATGTTAATTGGCAATACAATTACTACCTACATGTTTTCATTTTGCCAGAGGTCATAAAGCAGTGGGCATGGGGAATTTGACTACATCAAGAAACCAGTAGAACAATTTTCTCAATACAAAATTAGTGTGCACGGCTTTGGGGGTTGCATCAGAACTCAGCAGGTGCCCATGAGTTCAGTATAACATGGTCACATGCTTGTGGTCAGATCTGGCTAATCGTGGTCAGACTTTAAGTCCTTAGCATGAAATTCTCCCAAGTTTGGGAACTTATTCCTTACTAACCCTTACTTTCTGCTCACTTCATGTTGCCCCAAGGTCAAAAGCACATAAGCCTTTGTCCAAGTTATGACATCATGATATGTTATAGCTGTCCTGTGCTCCTTGGCTGTTGATGTTATTTTGTTGCTTATATTCTGTAACACATTTTTTTTTTTGAGACAGAGTCTCAATTTGTCACCCTCAATAGAGTGCCATGGCCTCATAGCTCATGGCAACCTCAAACTCTGGAGCTTCAGCAATCCTCCTGCCTGAGCCTCCTGAGTAGCTGGGAGTACAGGCACCTGCCACACACTTGGCTATATTTTAGAGATGGGGTCTTGCTCTTGGTCTGGTCTGGCTGGTCTGGAACTCCTGAGTTCAAGCAATCCACCAGCCTTGGCCTCCCAGAGTGCTGGGATTACAGGCATGAGATACCTCGCCTGGCTATTCCATAACACATCTCAGCAGGTTGTTGACCCCTAGCTTGGGACGAGTTTTGGACTTGACTCCATAATATATACTTGATACTACATTCCATGTAGTCAGGAACCATGTGACATTCAATGCTGCAGCCCCAGCATTTACAGTTTCTGGCCCATCACAGTGAAGGAAGAAACGGGAGCAATCAAAGTCATCCAAATTAGCTCTAGCCACTTACTCTTAAAAAGCAGTTTCAGGAACCTCAGACAGTAGTGTCTTTGGGGGTCTTTCAGTCTCCTAACTCCTTCTAAATACTCAACTGATAACTACACTTCACACAAGCATAGCACATTTGTGTTAACCTCATGGCAAACCCATATACTTGATAACAAGTGTATTTTTAACTCTGTTTTACAAATGAGGGCACTGAACCCAAGGAATGGCCTCAGGTGACATGAGAAAATCAGAAATAGAAAGACGTGGAGGTAGGATCATTGCTAAAGACTGTGTGAGTGCAAGTTTGACAAAGCTTCTTGGGAACAGGGGAAAGGACAGCCACCCAAGCATGACACCAGGGCCCACTTTCCTCTTTCCTTCCTCCTCCAAATCTCATACGTTTCAGGGTCCTGACTGCCATACGATGATGGCCGTGGGAACCAGCTGGAGTAAGTAGCCTTTGCCTACCTTGGAGTAGCAATTCCCCCAGAAGTGGAGGCAATTTGTGAATTCCCCTGAAGTTATACCTATCTATCACCTACTGATGGGATTCATTCCTGAACACTCAGCTGCTGAGTGAAAACCCATTAAATAAAACAACTTTTCCATTAATTGTGATAGTAACACCACAATACATTCTAACCCAAACTAATTTGCGCATACACAGAAAAATGTATTAATTGAACAATGTAAACAAGTCTATAAAATAATAAACAATGTCAAGATGTTGAAAATAAATATAATTTGTCAATATAATGTAATGAATGAAGATTTCTTTCACTCACCAAAGGAATAAAGAAAGACGTAAGAGTGGGTGAGATTGATAGAGGAAAGGGCGCAGGTGAATCACTCATTATAAGGTTCATTCTGCACTCTATGCCATTTTCTGCATTAATTTTTCAGCCTTTTAGGAGATAATGATTAGCTCACACTCAAAATAAACTGCACTTTAAGATAAAATAAAGGAGCACAGAAAGAAAACCCTTGAGGGAAAAATAGAAAAGTTCAAATCACAAAGAAATAAGGGGTGCTCGCAAGACTAAAGCAGAGGTCTGCAAGCAAACAAGAGTGTGTGGGCCATGGCCTGGTGTGGTGGTTCATGCCAGTAATCCTAGCACTCTGAGAGGCTGAGATGAGTGGATCTCTTGAACTTGAGTTTGAGATCAGTCTGAGAAACGGTGAGACTCTCATCTCTGAAAATAGCTGGGTGTTGTGGGGGGCACCTGTAGTCCCAGCTACTTGGGAGGCTGAGGCAAGAGAATCACTTGAGCCCAAGAGTTTGAGGTTGCTATGAGCTATAATGCCATGGCATTCTACCAAGGATGACAAAATGAGACTCTTTCCAAAAAAAAAAAAAAAAAGAGTACATGGACCAACTCCAGCCTATTTCTATAAATAAAGTTGTATTGAAACAAAGAGACTCCCATTCATTTGTGAATTATCCATAATCTCTTTCATGCTACAAGGACAAAGTTAAGTAGTGTATTTTTTTTCCTTTAGCAGGCCCAGGCCGGGTTCGAACCCACCAATCCCAGTGCATGTGGCCAGCACCCTAACCACTGAGCATAGGCACCCAGCCCAAAGTTAAGTAGTTTTGCAACAGAGATATTTTGGCCTTCAAAGGTTAGACTACTTACTCTTTGGCCTATTACAGGAAGAGTTTACTAGTGCCTTGACTTAAGAATAGTAAAGATGCTACCTCTTCACCCTACCTACATGGCACACATACACAATGCAAAATCTTCATCCATACTTGACTTGCAACTCAAAATTTTTCCATTGAATACTCTCCAAATAGAAACTGTTGTATTGGTGACATTGGGGAATACCTTCTTGTCTGAAGTTGTACTATTGAAACTACAGTATATTATTTGGTGTGTATGACAGTGAGAAATCATTCTGGAAAAAAAGAGGGAGGTTGTCTAAAACTTTTACATCTCCAGAGCTGTGAAAAATTAGTTAAAAGTCATTGTGCAAGATGTATCTGTTAATTGTGTGATCTATACCCACCTAACTGTTTCAATTAAGAACATCCCAGGGCTCGGCGCCTGTGGCTCAACGGGCTAAGGCTCCAGCCACGTACACCTGAGCTGGCGGGTTCGCATCCAGCCTTGGCCAAACAACAATGATGGCTGCAACCAAAAAATGCTGAGGGTTGTGGCGGGCGCCTGTAGTCCCAGCTTCTTGGGAGGCGGAGGCAAGAGACTCGCTTGAGCCCAGGAATTGGAGGTTGCTGTGAGCTGTGATGCCACAGTACTCTATCCAGGGTGACAGCTTGAGGCTGTCTCAAAAAAAAAAAAAAAAGAAAGAAACTTTCTTCTTTAAAAAAAAAAAAAGAACATCCCAGAATATTGGGGGACCTTAACTCCAATCAATGAATCAACAGAAGTTTCTGGAGCATTTCTTAGGTGCTTTGCCCTGTGCAAAGCCTCATGAGGGAAGACCAAGAAGCGATGCTGGAGATTCTGGACCAGCTAACTGGACTCAGGCATGAGAATACTGTATGTGAAACCCTTGGCTACTTGGCCACAGAATCCTAAAACATGCAAGCCTGGCTGTAAGAGCAGTAAGCATCCAGAGAAGCAGAAATCCCTGAGTGGTGGATTTGTTGGGAAGACTTCCAGAAGAAGCATTTGCATGAATGGGCAGCTTGCAAAAAGAAAGGAAGGCTTCCAGATGGGCCAGACCCCACCCCGAGGGGGGACTTGCCCAGGCATTTATGGCTTGCTCTACAGCACTCACAGGTATCATTATTTATCCTGAAGTAACCAAATCTCCAACAACTCCAGCCCAAGCTGCTAACTGGCTGGGATGACAGCTGAAGCTGAGTCTTTATGCTAGATGTGAGTGCATCTGGTCATTATTTGGATGTGCAGGGTCCTCCGTTTCAAGCAGTAAAATCCCACGTGGGCCATAATTTCAGTGAGAAAGAAGGAAATGATTCAAATCCTGAAAAATGTTTTCATCCAGGGCGGAGGGAGGAGGAAAGGAAGGAGAGGGAGAGAAAGTTCGGATCTGGGGACAGTGGTGGGCTCTATTATTTATTGGCAAGTCCTTCATACTGGGGGTGGAGGTTCAAATCCCAGGCCTCCCACTAATGAGAAACATTACTTACATTATATCTGATTTTTCTAAACATCTTCCTTAGGTAGGTGTTCTTATCTCCTTTTACAGATAAGGAAACTTGAAGTTGGAAGCTATTAAGTGATTTACCAAAGGTCACACGGCCAGCATCTGTCTTAAAGTCAGAATGGTTTCAAATTCCAACATCTTGTCTCTCTACCTTGTTACTTGATAAGTTTGCTTATCAGGTAATTAGTGAAGGTAGGTATAGCATGTCAAAATGACACTTGAGCAGAGGAAAAGCGATAAACTATGCTTCCTTTAAGTCTCTTGTTTAAACGACTAATTATCAGGTTTTATTTCCTTTACAGGAACGGCAGCCATAATTTAATAGGGGTAGAGGTAGTTTTTCAGCTGAGGTATAAAAATAGCAATTCACAAAATGTGTCCTGATTAGTTGCTGCTAGTAATTGAACATTAGGAAGGATATATATATCTGAAAGGCTAGCTGCCCGCATATAGCACTTTCTCACTTCTGAGCCTCCAGCAGGATTTCAGCCCTTGATTTTCTCACCTCCTTGTCCATACAGCTATTATTTTCAGCGTTTACTCACTTTATGTACATTGTTCTCAGTATACGACTCCTTTGCCATGTTCTACTGATAAGACACAGATAATCTGAAGGTCACATGATATATAAATGACAGAGCCCAGTGGGAACGCAAAGCCATGTAGCTCCTGTTATGAAATGTACTTGGGATTTGTTTTAATGAGTTACAGTAAGATGACAGACATGGAGATATCCTCTGAAAGAAGAGTTTATTACTCACAGTTTCCAAGATGAGAGGGCGCAACGGGCCATAGAAGGCCGCGTGGGAAAGCACCAGAGTCAGTCCAGGACAGAAGGAGCAAGAGGAAACTTGGGCACTTTATTGTAGTTTTCAAGAAAAGGAACAGGTTGGCAGGGTAAGCACAGATAGGTTAAGGATTGGATAGTTTGAATAATTTCAGTGGGCTGTGGGCTAAAGAGATGATCTCCAATGCTTTGGTACTTGGCCCTGGAGTGATTTAAGGCAGGGGGACAGTGTCCTAAACTACAGGAGCCTGGTAAACTGACAGGGGTGGGATATGGACTCAAGATTGCTTGGTTTGCATACTAAAGGCATGCTCCTAGACAAGTCTTTCACTATCCCTAGGAATTAGCTAACCCTGGGAGGGACAGTCCCTCCCTTGGTCTGTAAAGCACCAAAATGTCAATCATCATAGATACAGAAAATGAAAAACAGGATACATCTAAATATAGTTCCAAAACACATAACGTCTTCCCAAGCATTCCATTGTATAACACTCTTTATTTTTTCTTTTTGAGACAGAGCCTCAAGCTGTCACCCTGGATGGAGTGCCGTGGCAACACAGCTCACAGCAACCTCCAATTCCTGGGCTCAAACGAGTCTCTTGCCTCCGCCTCCCAAGTAGCTGGGAATACAGGCGCCTCCCACAATGCCCGGCCCTGTTTTTTTGTTGCAGCCATCACTGTTGTTTGGCGGGCCCGGGCTGGATTTCAACCTGCCAGCTCAGGTGTACATGGTTGGTGCCTTAGCCGCTTGAGCCACAGGCACCAAGCCGTATAACACTCTTTAAAATGGAATAACTATTCATCTAGCTACCGCTTAATCGCTGTGTCCTCAAACTCATCACGCCCACCCTTGTCCCACTGTTAGAATACTAACCTGTAGAACCGTACATGCCTTTGAAATAACAGCCAATTGTTCAAGGATGGCTTACTCAAATCTTCATGAGGGGGCAGCGCCTGTGGCTCATCAAGTAGGGTGCTGGCCCCCATATACGAAAGGTGGCGGGTTCAAACCCAGCCTCGGCGGAACTGCAAAACAGAAAAATAGCTGGGCATTGTGGCAGGCACCTGTAGCCCCAGCTACTTGGGAGGCTGAGGCAAGAGAATCGCCTAAGCCCAGGAGTTGGAGGTTGCTGTGAGCTGTGCGATGCGACGGCACTCTACCAAGGACAATAAAGTGAGAGTCTGTCTCTATTTAAAAAAAAAAAATGTGAGGGGAAGAGGCTTGGAGAAATAGCTCTCAAATTTGAGTGGCCACCAGACTCTCCTGAAGGGCTGATTAAAACACCGATGGCTGGGCTCTCTCCCTAGAATTTCTCATTAAGTAGATCTGGGATGGGCTGAAATTTGCATTTCTAATCAGCTCCCGGTGATGCTGAGGCTGCCGGTCCAGGGACCACATTTGAGAACCGCAGGCTTAGAGCGACCTTTAAATGTCTTTACAGTGTAGTGAAGTGAACTGAAAAGCCAAGAAAACTGATGATTAAAGTTAGGTAGTGAAACCAGTGATGACATTCAAAATATTTAACATGGCACTGAGGAAGGGGCTGAGGCCAGTATCCGTGGCCCCTCTGAGCCAGACACTAGCTCTCAGTTGCTGGGTCTGGAAAGTTCCAAGAGAGGAGCATGGTATTAATAAGGCTGCAGGGGGACCAGAGCAACAGCCCTCCACAGCTAGGAAGGAGGGAATTCAATATTTAACAACAGTTGCAGGTGCACCAATATGAACCAACTGAAATGCAGTCCTGAGTCGAATTTCAAAAGGATTTTATGAAGGTGTTTAAAATCCTTCAGTGTCTGCTGTCAGCTTTTAGGAAAATGTCAAAATGCTTCACATGGAATTCCTGCATGATTGAACCCATGCAATCCTCCGACTTACAGCTCCTCATTTTACCCCCTACACGCCAGCCGTTCTGAACTCTTTCAAGTTCCCAAATGCACTAAACTTCACCCAGCCTTTGTGCACTTGGAAAAGATTTCTCCTTTTGCCTGGAAAACCATTTCCTCAGGAAACTCAGATGTGTCTCAGATTTTACCTCCTCGAGAAAATCTTCCCAGACCCCAATTCTTATCAAGGTCACAGGGCGACCTATCATATCATTCTATTCCAACAGTGTCTTAGGAGACAGTTGCCCCCTTAGACTGCATGTAAGCTGAGGGCACACATTGACTATGTCTCATCAATTTGTTTTTTTTATTATTATTATTGAATCATAGCTGAATACATTGGTGCAATCAAGGGGTACAATGTGCAGGTTTCATATACAATCTGAAACATTTTCATCAAACTGTTTAACATAGCCTTCATGGCATTTTCTTAGTTATTGTATGAAGACATTTGTATTCTGCATGTAGTAAGTTTCACCTGTATCCTTCTAAGATGCACCATAGGTGTGGCCCCATCGATTACCCTCCTGTCTCATCAATTTGAAGAGAGACATTTTTTAAGCTTTGACATCTCTAGAAATAGAATATACCCCATAACTTGTGACATAATTTGATAGTATTTTTCTTTCTTCGTGATATAGTTTTATGGTACATCTTACAATCACTTGTATCTTAGATTGAATGAAATACATTTTTTCTTCCCAGCATCCACATTGCCTTGTGCAACATCGAGCATGTAGGGTATGCTTTGCCTCTCAGCCCTACTCTGACCTTCTAGTGTGTTCAGTGTATGGTTGACAGCTGGAAGCCCACAAATTACATTTTCCAGGCCCCATTTTCCCACTCAGTTCCTGTTAGATCCTGTTAATGGGAGGCACCAATGGGAGATTAGAAAATAAGAGGAATGGGGCGGTGTCTGTGGCTCAAAGGAGTAGGGCGCCAGCCCCATATGGGTTTAAACCCAGCCCCGGCCAAAAATGGCAAAATAAATAAATAAATAAAACAAGAGGAATGTAAAAGCCCAGTTGGGTTTTCCTTTTCTGCTCCTGGGTCTATCTGGGGGTCCTGCAGGCAACTCAGGGCTCCTATAATAAAGACCATAAATATGACAGCAGCAGGGGCAAATGGCTGCAGATAACTACAGACTCCAGTGGCATCAGCAGGACTGTGGCTACTGGAGTTCCACTCAGGAACAGCGGCCTCAAAGATGAGTACACTGTGGACTTTAGGTCACGTTCTTTGCCCCCTGTGGCTGCTCCAACCTTAAGGACAGTAGCAGCCTTTTGCAGTTACTAAACTCTGGTAAACATCACCTCCTTTGTTCCTTGTGCTCTTCTACTACTTTAGAACCAATTCCCTGCATTAAATACACTCTGTGTGAAACACCTACAGTGGTTTCTGCTTTCCTGAGTGAATACTAACAGCTACAGTTCCCTTCTCTTCGATTTTTTTTGTAACTCCTAGCTATACCATTTATGTTAATGTGTGATTCTGTACTACCAGACAGAATAGCGCAATGGTGACGGTGGCTAAGTACCTGGTATCTGGGAGCAAACTCCCTGTGCTGGATTCCTAGTTGTAGAGGACGCCAAGAGCCGCACGACCTCTGAGCAAGATGATTTGCAGCTGGGGGGCGGGCCCTCGGTCAATTTGTCCACAGGTGCTCCTTGCGGAGAGAGAACCCAAGCCCATGGCCAGCCTTGGGCACGTAGTCATTGTCTGATACTCCCCTCACCTGTCTTGTGCTGTCTCAATAAAAGGCTACTGCGGCGGTTGCTCGGGGCTACCCTGCAATCAAGGTTAGCCTGCCTCGTACGAGCTTGGACTTCTATTCCGCGTCTCCCCTGGTTCCTTTCTGCTGCGATCAGACCAGGGCCATAGGGGCAACGACACCTAGTATTGCTACATACTGCTATGTGACCTTGAGAAAACTGCCTAATCGCCCAGGGCCTCAACTTTGTCATCTGACAACAGGAGATAATAATAACCTCTATCTTATAGGGTTATTATAAGATGAAGTGCTTCTAAAGAAATAGTAGCATTATTATTGTTCTTAATATTTCATATGTCTTGTCACCCATAGATATATCTGTAGATGTCTCCTACTTTTTTTTTTAATTTTTATTCAGGGATAACTATGGTTAGTGGAGGTATTTAGTCCAGATTTATTGGAGGAGGGAAGGAGGAAAGGAAGAAGAAAGAATGAAAAGGAAAGGTGAGGAAAAGAGAAGAAAGCAGAAGGAAAGGCAAGGGAAGGGAGGAGAAAGGGAGAGGGGATGTGTTTTATATCACAATTGTTTTAAATGTCACCTTTCTCTGGTCCCTTCTCTTGCTCTTCTGTACAGACCTTGATCAGCCTCTAGCCCTAGTTGGTTGTGTTCCTATTGGTAGTAAGAGCAGCCAAGTGTGGGCACACAGCTATCTGCTTCCTTCAGCCTTTGAGTCGTTTGAGGGTTAGGACCATGATTTGGACATCTTTATATGCCTGGGATCTGAGAGAGAAGGCACACAACATTGTGAGATGAGTGCAACTAAAATCCCAATGAGATTACAGCAGTAGGCTTGAAAAGACTAAATCCAAATGTGATTTTTTTTTTTTTTGAGACAAGAGTCTCACTCTGTGCCCTGGGTAGAGTGCTGTGGCATCATAGCTCACAGCAACCTCAAACTCTTGGGCTCAAGTGATCCTCTTACCTAAGCCTCCCAAGTAGCTGGGGCTACAGGTGCCCCCCACAACGCCTGGCTAGTTTATTTATTTAGAGATAGGGTCTTGCTCTTGCTCAGGCTGATCTGAAACTCCTGAGCTTAAGCAATCCACCTGCCTCAGCCTCCCAGAGTATTAGGATTACAGATGTGAGCCACTATGCCCAGCCCAAATGTGATTTTGGTAGCCAAGATGAAGAGGAAAGAAAGAGAGGAGCAATAACAGACACCTTGTCTTAAGTTACTAGCGGTAGAGAAGGACAAGGGGGAGATCATTCCTTTCAGGATAGTGGTCACAGAGTATTGTTCATACCCCTTTGATGGATTGCTGTAATAATTTACCAATGGATTTCTTAATGTCAAGTGTTCTCTAGATGCACCGAGCCTGGTTTTTATCAAATCAAAACATATTCCTGTTCTTTAGAACATTCTGCCAATAGAATACTCAATGGAGAAAAAAAAAGATAGATGAGAATAAAATAGGACATTGCCTACAGATGGGGAAAGAGAACTAAGATTTTCAAATTCCAACTGATTATTTTCAGTTTTCTAACAAATTTGAAAGTTTTCCAGCCTAAAAGACCTTGTTTGATGCAATATAATATTTTCGATTATTCCTCCATACATAGCTTAATGAGTTACTCTCCATTTAAAAAAAAACTGTAACACAGTTCCTCAAGCCTACCCCTACATCATAGAGTCTCAGATAAGAGTACAAATAGAGGTCCGACCTTATACCATTTCAGGCTGTAAATCAGGCTACAAAGCACCAAATCAAATACGTTCTATCCTATCTTATACCTCACAAATACAGTTGACCCTTGAACAATGTGGGTTTACACTGCACCTGTCCATTTACATGCAAATTTTTTTCAAGAAAAGTTACCCCTGGGTGGTGCCTGTAGCTCAGCAGCTAGGGCCACATACACCAGGGCTTGTGGGTTCAAACCCGGCCCAGGCCTGCCAAACAATGACAGCTACAACAACAACAAGAAAAATAGCCAGGCGTTGTGGTGGGCGCCGGTAGTGCCAGCTACTTGGGAGGCTGAGGCAAGAGAATCGCTTAAGCCCAAGAGTTTGAGGTTGCTGTGAGCTGTGATGCCACTGCACTCTACTGAGGGTGACATAATGAGACTCTGTCTCAAAAAGAAAAAAAAAGAATAGCTACCCCAAGTGTGCCTGCCTTTTACTTCCTCCACCTCTGCCACCCTGAAACAGCAAGACCAAGCCCTTCTCCTGCTCCTCGTCAGCTTACTCAGTGTGAAGATGATGAGGGTGAAGACCTTCATGATGATTTCTTCCACTTAATGATCAGTAAATAGTAAACAGTAAATCTCTTCCTATCATTTTAATAGTATTCTCTCTTCTCTGGTTTTATTTAGAATAAGAATACAATATACAGGATGGACATTAAGTTCATGTGCAATTTAAACCAGTTTAACATAGTAAATTGCATGCAAACTTTATGGACACCCTCTGTAATATATATAACATGCAAAATATCAGTTAATTGTTGTTGCTCAGACATTTGGTCAACAGCAGGCTATTAGTAGTTAAGTTTTCGGGGAGTAGACCATTGTATATGGATTTTCCATTGCCCAGGGGGTTGGCACCCCTAACTACTCAAGTGTCAACTGTAGGCTAGGCGCTGTGGCTCATGTCTGTAATCCTAATACTGAGAGGTTAAGGCAGGAGGAGCTCTTGAACCCAGGAGTTCAAGACTAGCCTGAGCAAGAGCAAGACCCTATCTGTACTAAAAAAAAAAAAAAAAAAAAAAAAATATAAAAAAGAGCCAGGCAAAATGATGAGCGCTTATAGGCCCAGATATTCAGGAGGCTGAGGCAGGAGGATTGCTTGAGCCCAACAGTTTGATATTGCTGTGAGCTATGATGAATGATGCCACTGCACTCCAACCTGGATGACAGAGCAAGACCCTATCTCAAGAAAAAAAATGGGCCAGGCGCAGTGGCTCATGCCTATAATCCTAGCACTCTGGGAGGCTGAAGTCAGTGGATTGCCTGAGCTCACGAGTTCGAGACCAACCTGAGCAAAAGTGAGACCCTGCCTCTACTAAAAATAGAAAAACTGAGGCAAGAGGATCACTTGAGCTTGGGTTGGAGGTTGCTGTGAGCTATGATGCCACAGCACTCTATGCAGGGCAACAGCTTGAGACTCTGTTTCAAAAAAGAAAGAAAGGAAAAAAGGAAGAAAGGAGGGAGGGAGAGAGGGAGGGAGGAAGGAAGGGCTTGGTCTTGCTGTTTCAGGGTGGCAGAGGTGGAGGTGGTAGAGGGGAAGGAAGGAAGGAAGAAAGGAAGGAAGGAAGGAAAGAAGGGAGGGAGGGAAGGAGGGAGGGAGGGAGGGAGGGAGCAAGGGAGGAAGGAAGAGGGGTAGTCAACTGTGTACCTCATACCTGCTGAAAGGCCAGGTTCCAGTTCAGAATTCTCAGACTCCATGATGTGCCAGGCAGAAATGTGTTGGAGAGCCGGCGCTAGCCGTTGCCCCACCCCCTCTCTCTGTTCACACCGCCTCCCCACCAGCAGCACCTTGACCATTCTCAGGAGCCCAGGCACAGTCTTCCCTCAGGATAATGGGATGATAAACTGAGAAAGAGACTCCCAATGAGCTCTGAGCAAGTTTGGACAGGAAATTTTGAATATCAGAGATATAAACTGTGTTTTAGAAAGGGACATGGATACATCTGCTTGGCACTGTTGACCTTTCAACCCATGGTGAGAGGCATAGCCTGAGGAAAGCCAGAGCAGAACCCTCTGGAAGCCAGGACCCAGGGCAAGGAGGCCTCTCTTGCCCAGGGCTAAGGGCAAAACTATAGCTCCTTATACACAGCTTACCATATTAAATGTCATTAAATCCTTTCCCACCCAGTCTACCCAAAAAGATTTAAATTACAAGAATTTTTTAAGCAGAGAAATACAGATTTCAGGTGCTAGAGATGAGTTTCCCTCTGCAACTAAGGGCCTTAACAGCTAAAGGAAAAAGGAAAGGACCTCAGTTATGTGTTCTTAACTAAAGTAATTTCTGCAAGTTTATTTAAGGAGTTGATGTTTTTCAACATGTCGATTTCTAGGAATATTTTATTGTGTTAATATTATATAAAATACAGCAGATGACACATGAATTCAACAATAGAATACATTATGCAAACAGAAAAGATCATTTGTCTTCCTAAGGAGGTGATAAATACTACACTACACAATAGGCTGCCTCGCCGACATTATTAACCACAAATTCCACTTGGAGTTTACTGCTTAGCATGATTTAACTATAATAACTTCCAATCATAACCACTTGGATGATCATTTGGTTTAATCACTGATGTTCCTGTAATGGTGAAAAGGCTGTAGTATTTTTGTTTGAAGCCAGCACACCAAGTCCTATGGTATGGTATAATTAAGAACAACTGTTTACTTTTGCTTAAATTCAACACCCCTCACCCCCACCTCAAAAGCTAGACATTAAAGTACTAAATATAATGATCTTGGTAAACCAAATTGCTATGTTCCTGGCAGCCCTTCCCTGCTGTTTCCCTTAAACATTTCTATCTGGAATTATGATGAATAAAAA
The DNA here is from genome assembly GCA_963573935.1 of Arctocebus calabarensis. NCBI lineage: Eukaryota > Metazoa > Chordata > Mammalia > Primates > Lorisidae > Arctocebus > Arctocebus calabarensis. The sequence goes on from CAUYON010081947.1 coordinate 29,424, forward strand.
AAGAAAAAAAGAAACCTGGAAAATATACAGCTATCCCTTGACTGTATCTTCCACCCATCCATCAGAGTTTCCGTTTGAGTGCTTACAAACACTCACTCGCTCTGTCCTTCCTCTGTCCTTTTTTTGGCCATTTTAGATTGTTACTTGTATTATTTCAAATGTCCATGGGTCATACCATGCAGGATCATGAGACACCACCCTACTGTTTTATGTCTGTGAGTCAGTATCCCCCAGTAGATTGGGGGACAATTCTTGAGGGCCTTCAGTCATCTTGCTTCACTTGGAACCCATGCCAGGACCTGATGTATTAGAAGTACCCATATGCTATTGAATAAATAAATGACCACCTTGTCCTCATGAACTGAGAGTTATTCCAACCTAAAGAAAATCAGAGGGAGAGAGGGAGGGAGGAAGGAAGGATGGAGTGGGATGGAGTGGGTGGGAAAGGATTTAATGACATTTAATATGGTAAAATCAGAGGGGGAGAGGGAGGGAGGAAGGAATTCACTTTCATTCTCCATGAAAGTGAATTAACTTAGTGTATTACCTTTATAAATTTTGAAATCCGAGAATCACTAAGTTCAAATATAAGGTGATTCCATCCAAATCTCACTGGGTAGGGAATGACATACAAAGAACTCCCAGAACTTAGTGGGAAACACAAGGTTGACAAGGCATGCCTGTATGAAATCTTTTTAAGATGTACTTTGTTATAATTACATTTTATAATCATCAGGAGACTATGCTTTGAGAAACACTTAATGCAAGGTTATTTTTTTAGAGATGAAATGAAACAACATCAGATTCTGGAAATACTTAGAAGGGAATCATTCTGAATGGGATTGAATAAGTGATCAATACAATATGGTAGCTATTACCTTTTTTCTCTTCTACTTTCAGCTACCCTCTTTTAAATGTGTTTTAATACCATGAGCTGTATCTGATTACTTGGGGGAATAGATAGGTTATAAAATAAAAATAAAGACAGATAACCACATGCATTTCACTGCTTAGCTAAGCACAATTTCATGGTCATTAAAAAACCAAATACGGGCAGTGCCCATATCTCAGTGGGTAGGGTGCCAGCCGTATGCACTGAGGCTTGCAGTTTTGAATCCTGCCAGCTAAAACAACAATGACAACTGCAACAAAACAAATAGCCGAGGGTTGTGGCCGATGCCTGTAGTCGCAGCTACTTGGGAGGCTGAGGCAAAAGAATCGCTTAAGCCCAAGAGTTTGAAGTTGTGGTAAGCTGTGACACCACGGCCCTCTACCGAGGGTGACATAGTGAGACTCTGCTCAAAAAAAAAAAAAATCACAATATTTGAATTTGTTAGGTAGAGTCCCTCTTGTAGCTATGTCCTGCCCCTAAAAGGTGTGCTATACACCCCTACATTGTGCCCATTCAATGGCACCCCAAGCTTCCTCCCTGGGTCCCCCTCCCAACTTGAACCAAAATGAGTTTTTCTCTTATGTGAGCACGAATTAGATTATCTACTAGCTTCATATTAGTATTGAGTACATTGGATACGTGCTTTTCCATTGTTGTGATACTTTACTGAGAAGAATATATTTCAACTCCATCCAGCTTAATACAAAAGAAGTGAAGTCACCATCTTCTTTTATGGCTGAATAGTATTCCATGGTATGCATATACCACAGTTTGTTAATTCATTCTTGAATTGATGGGCATTTAGTTTGTTTCCACATCTTGGCAACATAAAGTGAGCTGTGATAAACAATTTAGTGCATATGTCCTTATGATACCTTCTGGGTAGATGCCTAGTAATGGGATTGCTCAGTCAAATGGGAGATCTAATTTGAGGTCTTTGAGGATTCTCCATACTTCTTTCCAAAAAGACTACATTAGTTTGTAGTCCCATTAAAAGTAATTTTTTTTTGAGACAGAGCCTACAAGTACATTTTTGACAAAGCCTCATCAACTATCACTTTCTCAAAATCCAAAAAAGCTGTTGGACCTAGAAACAGACCCATGAATAAATGAATAACTTGTTAAAGGATAACATGAATTTTAAATTATTGGGAAATGAATGAATGATTTCATTGAAGGTATAAGGGCAAGTGGTAATCAGAACCCACAGCACATGGCATACCAAAAAAAAATAAAAAGAAAACACAATAATGAAATCTTTCCTCATATCCTACCCAAAAAAAAAAGAATACCAGATAAATGAAAGCCTTAATTATGAAAAGCAAAAATTTAATACACTCCAAAAAATGTATGTATATATAAGGAAAATCAGGCTAGAGAAAGGTTTCTAAAACAAGACACAATAAACACATTCTATAAAGTAAACAGACTGACAAATTTGACTACATTAAAATAAACTACTGTGCATCCAAAAATACCATTAAAAATGAAAGGACAAGCTACAGATTGGGAATAAATACTTGTAACAAAATAAATAACGAAAGATTATCATCCTGAATATTTACAGAACAGATCAATAAGAAAATAAAAGCCCAATAGCCGAATGGACAAAAGGCAGGCATTTTTCCAAAGAAGAACACTGACTGACCATTTAACTTATAAAAATGTGCCCAACAGGCTCACACCTGTGGCTCAAAGGGCTAAGGCGCCAGCCACGTACACCTGAGCTGGTGGGTTTAAATCCAGCCCGGGCCCACCAAACGACAATGATGGCTGCAACCAAAAACTGGCCGGGCATTGTGGCGGGTGCCTGTGGTCCCAGCTACTTGGGAGGCAGAGGCAGGAGACTCGCTTAAGCCCAGGAATTGGAGGTTGCTGTGAGCTGTGATGACACAGCACTCTACCCAGGGCGACAGCTTGAGGCTCTGTTTCAAAAAAAAAAAATGTGTCCAACAACATTAGTACTCAGGTAAATGAAAATTTAAACTACAAATGACCATTCCACACCTCTAGACTGGCAAAAATGGCAAAGTCTACAATGACAAGTATTGGCAATGGAGCAATTTCAACTTTCATATCCTGATCTTAAGGATGTAAATTGCTATGCCGCTTTGGAAAGCAATTTGGCAACATCTAATAAATTTGAAGCTTAGATGTAATCCTAGCACTCTGGGAGGCTGAGGCAGGAGAATCAGTTGAGCTCAGAAGTTCAACACCAGCCTAAGCAAGAGTGAGAACCCCGTCTCTACTAAAAATAGAAAAAACTCCCAGCTACTCTGGAGGCTGAGGCAAAAGGATCGCTTGAACCCAGGAGTTTGAGGTTGCTGTGAGCTACAATGACCTCACAGCACTCTACCCAGAGTGACAGAGTGAGACTCTGTCTCTAAACAAACAAACAAACAAATAAATAATAAATTTGAAACCTAGAGCAGTGGACACTTGGGAAGGTACTAGAAGAACTATTTGTTATTACTGTTTGTTTTTAATGAGTGTACAACGAGGTGCCATTCCTACAGGAATTGCAAATTTTGAGTCCAGGAGTCAAGCAGTAGGAGGTAGCAGATAGAAAAAGAACACAATAACAGGTTCACTTCTGATCAACTTTGCCAAGTACCTTTCTAATTTCTAATGGCTTTCATTTATTAGCCCTTCACATGTGATGACTTCAGAGGCTGGTAGAATGTTTTAAAGGAGCTCTTTGGCACGTAACAAAAACCCACAGTAATATATTTTCCACCTTCTCCATTGCTTTTTTCCCCAGTACCATGATTGTAGCGTGAGGATGTTGACATAAGTCTTTCACGTTTTGAAGGGTTGGGGATTTGGACTTGGTTAAATGCATTTGTTTGAGGAAAGAGTAAGCAGATCATATCTTTTGGTTGTTAATTTCTTTCTCTATATGTCAGAGCCTATTTGAAACATAAGTCACTAGGTCTTAATGTTTTTGTTGAATCACCTGTGAAGTCCTTTGTATGTTATTGTGTCTGCCATAGCCAAATCACTGGACATGTCATCTTTTTTATGACTTAAATTTCATCTATGTCAACCAGTTCGATGAAAATATTTCAAGTTGTATATAAAACTAGCACATTGTACCCCATGATTGCATTTATGTACAAAACTATGATTTAATTAAAAAAAAGAATAAGAAGTTTAAGAAAATAAATCTTTTGGAAGCATTTGAAAAATGCATAAATAAAAATTTCATATTATCTCTTTATATGTTTTTTATTTTATTTATTTATTTATTTATTTTTTAGACAGAGTCTCACTTTGTCACCCTTGGTAGAATGTCATGGTGTCACAGTTCACAGCAACCTCAAGTGATCCTCTTGCCTCAGCCTCCCAAGTAGCTGGGACTACAGGCACCCACCACAACACCCGGCTATTTTTAGAGACAGGGTCTTGCTCTTGTTCAGGCTGGTCTTGAACTCCTCCTGAGTTCAAGCAATCTACCTGCCTCAGCCTCCAGGTGTGAGCCACCGCACCTGGCCTTCCTTTTCTCTTTATTGGGTCTTCTGTGGCTGCCAACCTCTGGACATGTGAAGCTCAATAGGGCATGGTCCCTACCCTCTAAGAGCTTATAGAGTTTCTCAATGTAAATATCACGCCTTAATTTTTTTTTTTTTTTGAGTCTCACTCATTCTCCCTGGGTAGAGTGCTCTGGGGTCACAGCTCACAGCAACCTCCAACTCTTGGATTCAAGCGATCCTCTTGCCTCAGCTTCCTAAATAGTAGGGACTACAGACAGATACCTGGCACAATGCTGCCAGGCTAGTTTTTCTATTTTTAGCAGAGCTCAAGCAATCCACCTGCCTCGGCCTCTCAGAAGTCTAGGATTACAGGTGTAAGCCACAGTGCCTAGGCTAACCTTAAATTGTTTAAACATACAAATGGAAGACTGTCCAATGCTCCCTTAAATGACTGCATCCAGGACACATCAAGAATCATCTAACATTGGCTCGGCGCCTGTGGCTCAGCGGGCTAAAGGCGCCAGCCACATACACCTGAGCTGGTGGGTTCGAATCCAGCCCGGGCCCACCAAACAAAACAACAATGACGGCTGCAACCAAAAAATAGCCAGGCGTTGTGGCGGGCACCTGTAGTCCCAGCTACTTGGGAGGCAGAGGCAAGAGACTCGCTTGAGCCCAGGAATTGGAGGTTGCTGTGAGCTATGAATGCCACAGCACTCTATCCAGGGTGACAGCTTGAGGATCTGTCTCAAAAAAAAAAAAAAGAATCATCTGACATCTTTGCCACCCTCATTTAATCATCATTGAACATAGCCAGTTAACTTGGGGACACGTAGAGAAATTAAAGGGAAAAATTGAGTACTGGGGGGAATTGAATAGGTTTTAAAAAATTAAGCCAAGTCTGTATAATTGTTCTTGGTGAATGTAAAGACTGGACAGAGTGTGGACAAGAGTATTCTTTCAGATCCTACCACCTGATTGCTTTTCTTTTCTTTTTTTTTTGAGGTAGAATTTCACACTTTGTCACCCCGAATAGCATGTTATAGCATCACAGCTCACAGCAAACTCAAAGTTTTGGGCTCAAGCGATTTTCTTGCCTCAGCCTCCCAAGTAGCTGGGACTATAGGCACCCACCACAATGTCTGGCTATTTTTTAGAGATGAGGTGTTACTCTGGCTCAGGCTGGTCTTGAACTTGTGAGCTCAGGCAATCCACCTACCTCAGCCTCCCAGAGTGCTAGGATTACAGGGGTGAGCCACCATGCCCAGCCCTGATCGCTTTTAAAGGCAGCAGTGGCACAATATGGTAAGCAGTTTGGCTGCACCGGTATAAATTCTGATTTTGTATAACTGATTTTTGAAACCTGATACTTGCTGATAAATAATAAAAGCTAAAACTTGACCACTTACTCTGTGCCAGGCACAATCAAAGCATGGATTTTTTTTTCATTTGATCCCCAGGACAATCTGGAAGAAGGCACTATTCTTCTTATCTTATAGCTGCACATACAGAGGGGCAAGGTCCCAGAGCTAGGAAGTGGAAGAGCCAGGATTTGAAGCCAGTGGTGAAAACCACTTTTACACTAACCTGGATAGAGTTAGAGAACGTTCTCTTTAGTAAAGTATCACCAGAATGGAAAAGCAAATATCCAACATACTCACTACTAACATGAAGCCAGTAGATGATCTAATATGAACCCACATAAGAGAAAAACACAATTTAATTCATGTTTGGGCACGGGGGATGAAAGAGGGGTAGACAGGAGGAGAGGGGGATTGGTGGGCTCCTACCTAACAGGTGTAAGGGTACATGGCACACCTCCTCGGTGAGGGGCACAACTACAACAGGGACCTTATCTAACAAATGCAAACATTGTAACCTAATCATGTGTACCCTTGTATTAATCTAAAATTTAAAAAAAAATTTTTAAAGCCGCCTTTTCATTCTGTATCCCACGAAGAAAGTCTGCAAGAGACAGCATCATTAATCTTGAGTGTGGTGAGTACAGAGTAACAATACTATGTATGTATGTGTGAAGCACTACGGACTTTTATGCCTGGAAATTCAGGATAATTTCTCAAGTGACTTCCATGTCAAAGAATAAAATATAATTTAGTCTTGTGTTTCATGTTCCCTAATTACCAAGAGAGTGTATTTACCATATGGAGCCTTTCCTCAGCTTCCACAACAATGTTCCTTCTAGGAAACCACAAATTTTGCCTTTCGTGCCAATGTAGGATGTCTGTGCACTTCACGGTACCTATGGGGTGGCTGTTAGTGCTTTCGGTTACTTCCTTCAAAGGTTTTAACATCTCTTCGCTAATAAAAGGTCATGTGTGGAGTGAGCCTAGACCCAACACACAGCTTGGAGCAGAACCCAGCCTAGATCAGTTGAATCCTAGCCAATTCACAGATGGGTGAGGGGAAAAAAATCAACACTTGTTACTATAAGCTGTTGAAATTTCAAGTTTGCTTGTTATGTAATATTATTGCATTTATAGCTGACTGACACAAAAACCCTCCTTCATCTGCTCATCATTTTTGAAGGTCCTTTGTAAGAGTATTAGTTTCCTAGGGGTGATATAACAAAGCATCATAAACTAGGTGGCTTAAATAACAGAAATTTATTGTCTCAGTTCTGGAGGCTGGGAAGTTCAAGATCAAGATGTCGGCAAGGTCAGTTTCTTCTGATAGCTGTGAGGGAGGATCAGTTCTATGCCTTTCTCCTAGCTTCTGGTAGCCTCGGGTGTTTCGTGGCTTGTAGAAGGCATTGCTCCTGTGTGTCTGTGTCCCAATTTCCCTTCACCAGCCATATAAGATAAGGCCCCAACCTAAGGACCTCATTTTACCATCTACAAAGACCCTATTTCCAAGTAAGGTCACATTCACAGGTACTGGGGGTTAGGATTTCATTTTCTTTAAGAACATAATTCATCCGCAATACCATCCCAGAGGTCTTTTTAGCTAGAAGTGTGGGGGAGAAAATAAGACTGGAAAAATAAGACTGGGTCTTTTTGGTTAACAAGAAATCTAAGAGTTTAACTTTTTTATGTAGCTGTAGCAGGGCTAAATAGTATTAAGTTTGCTGTGTCTTGTAAATGTTCAGTGTTTCATAAAGCACTTGTAGTAAATCACCTTCATCCCTGCCCATCTCTTAAACTAAATCATGTGTACTTTTTTTTTTTTTTTGAGACAGAGTGTCACTATGTCACCCTCGGCACAGCTCGCAGCAACCTCAAACTTTTGGGCTTAAGTAAGTCTCTTGCCTCGGCCTCCCAAGTAGCTGGGACTATAAGTGCCTGCCATAAAGCCCGGCTATTTTTGGTTGTAGTTGTCATTGTTGTTCAGCAAGCCCACGCTGGGCTCGAACCCTCCAGCCTTGTTGTATGTGGCAGGCGCCCTACTCACTTAGCTACGGGCACTGAGCCCATGTGTACTTTCTTTATAGGCTTTACCTTAGGTCTACAATTTCCTTTCATCTTCTATTTCCCGTAGCCCTCCTAACACCCTGTTGCTTTGGGTTAGGGTCCTATGCCCATTTTTCTTTACTGTTAAATAGGTTGCCCACATGTTCTTTCCTGAACACGTTGCCCTGAATATACCTCACACATTGTCACGCATTGTCTTCAACCCCTACACACAGGACACAGCTGGAAGATGTTCTAGTACAATGTCAGGACAGAAGCAAGTAACCCCTAATGCTGTCCCTTGTTATTCTTTTTACTTCCAATAAACCTGCAAAAGACCCAAGCACAAATTGAAATTTGTCCCAGTTTTATTCTCCACAGAAATATTAAACCCATGAAATCAAGGAACAATCCAGATCTTCAGTAAGTTACATGTATAGTTGAATAAAAAATACAATCCCTTATCCTTCTGTTTAGAATCTTCCTGCTGCCAGGGCAGTCTCCACACTGAACAGGGTCTCCATATCCCCAAAATCACAGGAAGGACTTGAAATTCATTTCTGCACTGTTCATTGCTTCAAAGTCTCTACTAATGGGCCTATATCTACCACTGTTTTGTAATATTTCAAATCCTGGGGGTACTCACATTTTGGGGGGACTACTAGGAGTTGAACCCAGATTAACGGTTTATCAAATTGCCTTTCATTATTTTTTATTGATACGTAATAGATTATGCATTTTCAGGATACATGTGATAATTTAACATATTCATATAATCTTTAAAGATCAAATTAGCATAATTGGGATATTTACCACCTGAAATATTTGCCTTTTCCCCACACTAGAAACATTCATCTCTTCTACCTATTTTGAAATATACAATAGATCATTGTAAATTATAATCACCCTACTCACTTAGCAAACATTAAGTGTTATTCCCTCTATCCAGCCATTTATTTGAACCCATTAATCAACCTCTCTTTATTTATCCCTTCTCCCTGCTACCCTTCCCAGCTTCTGGTAATCACCAATCTATTCTCCATTTTCATGAAATCCACTTTTTATTTTGTTTCCTTTGCTGGGCAGAAACTTTTTAACTAGATGTAACCCCATTTGTCTATCTTTGTTTTGGCTGCCTGTGCTTTCAAGGTTTTACACACTACACACAAAAAAATCTTTGCAGGCAGCACCTGTGGCTCAAAGGAGTAGGGTGCCGGCCCCATATGCCGGAGGTGGCGGCTTCAAACCCAGCCCCGGCCAAAAACTGCAAAAAAAAAAAATCTTTGCTCAGGCCAATGGACTATTTCCTCCCCCCCTCAGTTTTTCTTTTAGTCTTAGTCTTCAAATCATTTTGATATTTGTGCATGGTGCAAAATAAGAGTCCAGTTTCATTCTTCTGCATATGGCCATCCAATTTTCCCAGTACCATTGAAGAAAATGCCCTTTCCCCACTGTATGTTCTTGGTGCCTTTGTTGAAAATGAGTTGACTGTAAATGCATGGATTTATAGCTGGATTCTCTATTCTGCTCCATTGGTTTATGTGTCTGTTTTTATACCAGTACCATGCTGATTTGGTTACTCTAGATTTATAGTATACTCTGAGGTCAGGCTGTGTGATACTTCCAGCTTTGTTCCTTTTGCTCAGGATTCCTTTTGCTATTTGGGGACTTTTGTGGTTCCATATAAATTTTAAGATTGTTCTCTCCATTTCTGTGAAGAGCATCACTGGTGTTGTAATAGGTGTTTCACTGAATCTGTAAATCGCTTTGGGTAGGATCAGATTGCCTGTTTAATAATACCCACGAGAACAATTCTTACCCTTGAAAATCAAACAGAAATTCATTTTACCAATTACAATGGCAACACCTATTGCTTTCAAGGCCACTTATAACAATAAGTTGATATTTAAAACATTTCAATTCAGCAGCAGTACACGCAAAAGCTTTGTGCATTTTTCTGCAATGTGACCCATCCAACTTCCATTGACCAGTACTCTAGCTCAGTACTACTCAAGGTATGGTTCAAACATTGGCAGCATCTATATCCACTAATTAGATTGAGAGAGAAACACAAGAGTCTTGGGCTCTACCCCAGACCTACAGACTCAGACTCCGTATTTTAACAAGATCCTCAACTAATTTGCATGTGCACTTAAGTTTGGAAAGCACCACCCTGAGTTTTCTAAACTATTTCTAGATAGCAGGAAAACTACTATTCCAGTGGAACTTCTTAAAGTTCTTGACCCTTTTTTTTTTTTTTGAGACAGAGCCTCAAGCTGTCCCCCTGGGTAGAGTGCCATGGCGTCACAGCTCACAGCAACCTCAAACTCCTGGGCTTAAGCAATTCTCTTACCTCAGCCTCCCAAGTAGCTGGGACCACAGGCGCCCGCCACAACGCCCGGCTATTTTTTGGTTGTAGTTTTCATAGTTGTTTGGCGGGCCTGGGCTGGATTCAACCCCGCCAGCTCTGGTGTATGTGGCTGGCGCCTTAGGCACTTGAACTACAGGCGCCAGGCCTTCTCCCACCTTTCTAATGGGCTCTTATTTCAGATTTGAAATATTACACGCTGGGGCTCTTTGCCTTAAGTCCTCAGGCCCACTGTCACTCTGCATCCCTCTCTTATGCCACACACATCAGGAAAAAACAAAGAAAACACTTCATGATCTGCATGTCTTAGCGTAAGCTCAAACTGTGGAAGTCTTTGAGGAAGGATCTTTTCCTGAGGCCTTTTGTCTCTAAGCCGGCAGGACCCTAGTGAAGACCCAGAGCCAACTGCCAGGCCATCTTCTCACCCTGGCTGCCATCTCTCTTTTCTGTCTCTCCCTTGGCCAACATCAAGGGCAGAGCCCTGCTCCTCCGCTCTCTGTGGTCACCAGTAGGAACCCTTGCAGCTCTGGTTTCTTCTTTGTGTAGTCAGAAAGCCTCAAAAATACAATTGAACCACTAGGAACGCCTCAGGACCATGCCAGCTCACTGTCCTCTCGCCTAGACCACAAACACTACAGAATGCTCCTTTTGGGTGTTACCCGGGTCCCTTGAGCCTAATTGCTGTTAGGTTTTTGACACTGTGTCCAAAAATCTTGCTAGGAGGATGGGAGACGAACTGAGCCAAAGGTATCCTTTCCCCTATTTTTTACTTTGTATTTATTTATTTATTTTTGCAGTTTTTGGCTGGGGCCGAATTTGAACCCACCACCTCCAGTCTATGGGGCCAGTGCCCTATTCCTTGGGCCACAGGCGCCATCCATTTCCCCTATTTTTTAATGTTTAAAATTTGACTTGTAAATTATTTCAAACTTAAATAGCTGCAATGTCAGTAAATTTAATAGAACACAATACTTGCCTTGAAACTCCGTATTGCAACTTGTGAATTGATCGTGTCCTTTGCAGCTTCTCCCCCAATGCAGGATCCAGGATAAGGTAAGGTAGCACATTTAATTACCATGTCCCCTTAGCCTCCTTTAACCTGGAATCATTCACAGCCTTTGTCTTTGATGTTAAATACTTATAGAGTATGCTGGGCCTTTTTCTTAATAGAAATTTCTCTTTTAAAGTCTAAGGTTTCGGCTCAGCGCCTGAGGCTCAACGGGCTAGGGCGCCAGCCACGTACACCTGAGTTGGTAGGTTCGAATCCACCCTGGGCCCGCCAAACAACAATGACGGCTACAACTAAAAAATGGCCGGGCGTTGTGGCGGGCGCCTGTAGTCCCAGCTACTTGACAGGCGGAGGCAGGAGAATCGCTTGAGCCCAGGAATTGGAGGTTGCTGTTACCTGTGATGCCACAGCACTGTATCCAGGGTGACAGCTTGAGGCTGTCTCAAAAAAATAAATTAATTAATTAAGTCTAAGGTTTCCTCATAATTAGAGTTAGGTAATGCATTCTTAGCCAAATCTTGCACAGATGGTGATAGACCTTTCTCAGAGTATCACCTGCGGAGGGATGGGATGTCCATCTGCCCCTTGTGCATACTGATTTTGATCACCTAACCATGGTGTTGTCCAATCGCTCCTCTGTGAAATTACTTTTCTCAACTAAGCATAGTAGCTCACGCCTGTAATCCTAGCGCTCTAGGAGGCTAAGGCAGATGGATGCGTTGAGCACAAGAGTTCTAGACCAGTCTGAGCAAGAGTGAGACCCTGTCTCTATTAAAAATAAACAAACTAGCTGGGCGTTCTGGTAGGCCAGCTACTTGGGCAGCTGAAGCAGGAGGATCTCTTGAGCCCAAGAGTTTGAGGTTGCTGTGAGCTATGACTCCATAGCACTCTACCCAGGGCAATAAAGTGAGACTCTGTCTCAAAAAAAATTACTTTTCTCTTAATGTGATCACAACATGTGATAGGCCAAATAAATGCCCCCTTGCCAAGAATGTTCACATTCTAATCCCTAAAACCTTATAGTATCTTAATATGAATTTTACTTTATATGCAAAGGGGACTTGGCAGTTATGGTCAAGTATCTTGAAGTGGGGACAATAGCCTGGATTATCCAGGTGGGATCCAAGGTAACCAAAGCGGCCTTATATACACAGGTGTCAGAGATGGCAATGTGACAGGTGGTGCAGAGATTTGAAGCTGGTCCTCTGTTGGCTTTGAGATTGGAGAAAGGAGCCAAGAGCCCAAGAATGCAGGTCTCTCGGAATTAGAAAAGGCAGAAAACAGACTCTCCCCTCAGCCTCCAGAAGGAGCCAGTCCTGCCAACACCTTCATTTTAACTCTTGTCTCATTTCATGTTTTTGAGACTGAGTCTCAAGCTGTCGCCCTGGGTAGAGTGCTGCAGTGTCACACCTCACAGCAACCTCCAACTCTTGGGCTTAAGTGATTCTCTTGCCTCAGCCTCCTGAGTAGCTGGGACTACAGGTGCCCGCCACAGCGCCCGGCCTTTTTTAAAATTGTAGTTGTCACTGTTGTTTAGCAGGCCCAGGCCAGGTGACCAATGCCATATCCTCTGAGCTACGGGCACTGAGCCTCATTTCAAACTTCTGACCCCATAGAACAGTAAGATAAATTCATGTTATTTTAAGGAACTAAGTTTTGATAATTTGTAAAAGGGGCAATAGGAAACCAATATGCAACTTACAAGCAATCTGTGGGAGGCACTTTAAAGCCACATTAATATGCTCTTTATCAAAATTTCCTCCAACATTCAACACCAGTGGAAAATCCTTGCCTGATTCAACCTTCACTATGACAACACGCTAATTTTTCAACTTCAGCACTTCCTCCCCCTTAACCACCTGACACCCCGCATACTATGGTGAGCAAGTCTTATCTGTGTCCCCTATTTGCCTATTATCTGCACATACTCATGATTTCCAATTTTTTTAAGTTTGTGATTCACTACTATGCCTAATTATGTCAGTGCAAAAATCCTTCTGGATTCATCACGTGGGAGCCATGGGTCAACACCTGAGCCAAAGACAGTCCTCCAGAGGCTGGCCTGGACCAAAGTGGAGGCCTGAGGCAAGAAATGCATCCAAGATAGAAGGTGAAGGGTGAAACTCAAAGAGTGAAATCAGTTGAGAGCAAACAAGGAGAAAAGAGAGAAGACTCAGTTCCAGAAATGGCTGTGGATCTCCCACTTTGTTCTAATTTTCCATTCTAGGTGCTGTCTACCTTCCTGATTCTCTGTTCCCCTTCAGCCCTTAGGGGCACCAAAAAGAAAATGAAAGGCAAGCCCTGAGCTTTAAGGACCCCCCTTCATCAACACAGTACTTTCACCATTATTGGGACTGTTCCCTTGCTAGTGCAGACATTCTCACTCCTTTGATGTGTGAGGATGCAGAAACGCTCCCACAGATTTTTTTTTTTTTTTTGAGACAGGCTTACTATGTCACCCTCGGTAGAGTACTTAGCATCACAGCTCACAGCAACCACAAACTCTTGGGCTTAAGCAAATCTCTTTCCTAAGCCTCCCAAGTAGCTGGCGGGACTACAGGTGCCCACCAGAACGCCCAGCTATTTTTTTTAAAATAATTTTATTAAATCATAATTGTGTACATTGGTGCAATCATAGGGCAGAATATGCTTCATATACAATCAGAAATATTTTGATCGTACTGTTAGAGATAGCCTTCATGGCATTTTCTTGATCACTATATAAAGACATT
>CAUYON010081949.1:0-14059 GCA_963573935.1 Arctocebus calabarensis
GCCTGTAGTCCCAGCTACTTGGGAGGCAGAGGCAGGAGACTCGCTTGAGTCCAGGAATTGGAGGTTGCCGTGAGCTGTGATGCCACGGCACTCTACCCTGGGCAACAGCTTGAGGCTCTGTCTCAAAAAAGAAAGAACCTAAAGTAGATGAGTATTGGGCGTATGATTATCATTGCGTTGATGCCATAGAGACTAACCAATTAGGAAGTATCTATTACTCTTCAACCCATGGACATTTAGACACATAGATCAAGTTTGGATATGATAGCTATAAAAAGTAGGGAAACTAGTTGTCTTGAGCATGTCTGCTGTTTGTTGGTAGTGGCTATTCTTGACAACGATTCTGAAATGACATCTGGGTACCAGAGAAATATAAAACAATGTAGTGAGTGATTGATGTTTTTACTAAAGGGCATCAAAAAGGTAATACTTACCGATATACCTTCGTTCAACTCATTTATGCAATCCATTGGACAAAGTTGAGCATAATTACCTGCTGAGTGACTGGTTGTTTTAAGTACGTGGTATTCATTATTTTCAACTTTCTTTTTTAGGAGTATTGTCAAGTCCAACAGGCCAAAACTCAGGAGAGTGAACTGAAAACAAATACTGTGTTTTCAGACAGTGGTAATAGAACTATTTAAGTTAATTATATTTATTCAGACCAATATCATGGCTAATTTATTCTTTAAATGCCTTTAAATATTTCTTTGTTTGTGTTCTGTTTCAAGTCCAGGAAAAGTAACGTGTAAGAAAATAAAAGAATACATATTTCATTTTACGTAATTACTGATTTTTTTTTCCTCTTTTGTTTTTATAGCTTCACAGTTAACTACAGGCACTCAGCTTTCTCTGGCATCTCCTGGCATGAATAAAATGCTTCCTTCAGTTTCAGCCACAGCTATTCAGGTTTCCTGTTCTGGCTGCAAAAAAATCCTCCAGAAGGGACAAACTGCTTATCAGAGGAAAGGATCTACTCAACTTTTTTGCTCTACCCCATGCATCAGTGAATACATTTCATCTGCCTGTTCACCAGCTCCTAACAAGAGAACTTGTTCAAACTGCTCAAAGTATATGATTCTATATTATACTCTTTTTTATTTCTATGCATAGATCTTGATCAGAAGCTTGATTGTAATTTTCTACATTTTCATTTTTTCAGAATACATGTTGCCTTGGTTTAGTGAAAAGGAGCTGTTTTCAGTTCCTGTAACAGATCCTTCAGAAATTGTCTTTTTGTTAATTGAGAGGTTTTCAGAAATTAATATGTGTTGGCTCGGTGCCTGTAGGTCAGTGGTTAGAACGCCCACCACATACACCAAGGCAGACGGATTTAAATCCGTCCCAATGACATTCAAACAACAATGACAACTGCAACAACAACAAAAAATAGCCCGGAGTTGTGGCGGGCACCTGTAGTCCCAGCTACTTGAGAAGCTAAGTCAAGAGAATCGCTTAAGCCCAAGAGTTAAAGGTTGCTGTGAGCTATGATATTACAGCACTCTACCGAGGGTGACGTAATGAGACTCTGTCTCAAAGAAAAAGAAAGAAATTAATGTGTGAGAAGTTCTGTTTTTCTTTAACTTTAAACAATGTGACTTCTAAAACTTATTTTCCTACTCTTTTCATTTGAAATTATCTATAACAGGCAGTGCTTGTGGCTCAGTGAGTAGGGTGCTGGCCCTATATACCAAGGGTAGCAGGTTCGAACCGGGCCACGGCCAAACTGCAACAAAAAAATAGCCAGGTGTTGTGGCGGGCATCTGTAGTCGCAGCTACTCTGGAGGCTGAGGCAAGAGAATCTTCTAAGCCCAAGAGCTGGAGGTTGCTGTGAGCTGTGATGCAACAGCACTCTACTGAAGGCAATAAAGTAAGACTCTGTCTCTTAAAAAAAGAAAAGAAGAAAAGAAATCTATAAGTGAGATTATTATTTATCCATTCTATTCTATCATTTAACTGTATAGAGAGCAGCCTACTAAAAAAATTAATAACAAATATTTTGGATTTTCCAAGATGTAGAATAATGCTATGTTTTTCCTACAATGGCAAATGAAGTTATTTAATTATTTTAAGAAATTGAATAGCATAGATAGACGTACATGTCTCTGTAATCTTTTATTAGATTTCTTTGAGGATATGTGAAGGGTCAATGACATTTTAGCTTTGAGAGTCCTAAGGTAGTATAATTCTGGGGTTTGTTTGGTTTTTTTTGTTTTTTTTTGTTTTTTTTTTTGAGACAGAGCCTCAAGCTGTCACCCTGGATAGACTGCTGTGGCTTCACAGCTCACAGCAACCTCCAATTCCTGGGCTCAAGCAAGTCTCTTGCCTCCGCCTCCCAAGTAGCTGGGACTACAGGCGCCCGCCACAACACCCTGCCATTTTTTGGTTGCAGCCGTCGTTGTTTGGCGGTCCCGGACTGGATTCTAACCCGCCAGCTCAGGTGTACGCCAACCTTAGCCCGCTGAGCCACAGGCGCCGAGCCATTTGGGGGGGGGGGGGTGTTTTTTTTTTTTTTTTGAGACAGACAGAGCCTCAAGCTGTCGCCCTGGGTAGAGTGTCGTGGCATTACAGCTCACAGCAAACCTCCAATTCCTGGGCTCAAGCGAGTCTCCTGCCTCCGCCTCCCAAGTAGCTGAAACTGCAGGCGCCCGCCACAACGCCTGGCCATTTTTTTGTTTTGGTTGCAGCCGTCATTGTTGTTTGGCGGGCCCAGGCTGGATTCAAACCCGCCAGCTTAGGTGTACGTGGCTGGTGCCTTAGCCCGCTGAGCCACAGGCGCTGAGCCTTTTTTGTTTTTTTTATTTGACAGAGTCTCACTCCGTTGCACTGAGATCATAGATGCCATGGCATCATACCTCACAGCAACCTCAAACTCTTGAGCCTAAGAAATCCTCTACCTCAGCCTCCTCAGTAGCTGGAACTGCAGGCACCCGCCACAATGCCCAGCCGTTTTTTAGAGACAGGATCTCACTCTTTCTTAGGCTGGTCTCAAACTCTTGATCTCAAGCAGTCCACCTACCTTGGCCTCCCAGAGTGCTAGGATTATAGGTGTGTTACTGTTAATCAGAACAGGAAAATTCATAGGCCATCAAATTTGCTTCTAAATATACTTAATTCCTTTCAAATAATGTTTTGCAAACCAGATTAATATAATGTGTTTCTTCCATTTAGTTATATTTTTATTTTATTTATTTTATTTTTTAATTTTTTTTTTTGAGATAGTGTCTTATTTTGTTACCCTCGGTAGAGTGCTGTAGCATCATAGCTTACAGCAACCTCAAACTCTTGGGCTCAAGCGATACTATTGCCTTAGTGCCCCAAGTAGCTGGTACTATAGGCACCTGCTATGATGCCCGACTATTTATTTATTTAATTAATTTTTTGTTTTGTTTTGTTTTGAGACAGTCTCACTTTGTCACACTTGGTAGAGTGCTGCTGTGTCATAGTTCACAGCAACCTCAAACTCTTGGGTTCAAGTGATTTTCTTGCCTCAGCCTCCCAAGTAGTTAGGACTATAAGTGCCTGGCTGTTTTTGGTTTGGTTTTTGGTTTTTTGCTTTTTTTTTTTTGTGGTTTTTGGCCAGGGCTAGGTTTGAATCCGCCACCTCCGGCATATGGGGCCAGTGCCGTACTCCTTTGAACCACAGGCACCGCCCTGCCTGGCTGTTTTTAGAGTTGGGATCTCACTGTTGCTCAGGCTGGTCTCAAATTCCTGAGCTCAAGCAATCCACCTGCCTTGGCCCCCCAGTTTCCACCTATTTTTTTTTTTTTAGAGACGGAGTCTTTCTCTTGCCCAGGCTGATCTGAAACTCCTGAACTCAGGCAGTCTACCCACATGGCCTCCTAGCACTTACTTATATTTTACTAAGTTTGATCCCTGAACAGCTTTTATTAGCATTACCTGAGAGCTTGTTAGAAATGCAGGTTCTGGCTGGGTGCCTGCAGCTCAAGCAGCTAAGGCACCAGCCACATACACCAGAGCTGGTGGGTTCGAATCCAGCCCAGGCCTGCCAAACGACAATGACAACTACAACCAAAAAATAGCCGGGCGTTGTGGCAGGCACCTGTAGTCCCAGCTACTCGGGAGGCTGAGGCAAGAGAATTGCTTACGCCCAGGAGTTGGAAGTTGCTATGAGCTGTTATGCCACAGCCCTCTACCCAGGCCAACAGCTTGAAGCGCTGTCTCAAAAAAAAACTGCAATAAATAAATAAATAAATAAAAATAAAAAAATATATATAAATTTCTGAAAAACTGCCAGACTGTTTTCCAAAGTAGTCACTCAGTTAAATTCAAATTTCCATAAACAATGAGTATGTTCCTGGCAATACTTAGAACATAGTTATGCTAAAAATTTATAGGTTATTTATCTGAAATTCTAATTTAACTGAGTGCCTTGTGTTTCATCTGGCAACCCTCCACTAAGTAAACATCAGGTTGTAGCTTGTGTACCCCAAGTGGTGGGACGTTCATGTCCTGTAATGGCCAACTGTTCTGACTCTGGTTATTTTTACCTCACAGTTCTCCTTTAGTCCAGGCTGAGGTAGACATGTGACCCAGAGTCATTTATTGACCTCAGCTCCTCTAATTTGTTCAGGGTAGACATATGACCTTGACTCAGCCCATCAGAGCCTTCCCTGAGACTACCTGAAATTCTGGGAAAAGAGAGGTTTCCTGAACCAGGGGTCACTGGGCTGGGCAAATGGGGACCTGCTAGAGGGAGAGCCACCAGACAAGTCTCAAATGCCCCCGCTCCATCTCCAATTACACAGAACTCCCTCCCAAATGAATTTTCTTTCTTCTTCTTCTTCTTCTTCTTCTTTTTTTTTTTTTGTTGTTGCAGTTCTTGGCCGGAGCCAGGTTTGAACCTGCAACCTCTGGCATATGGGGCTGGCGCCCTACTCGTTGAACCATAGGCACCGCCCCCAAATGAGTTTTTGATGGACAACAGGGAATGTGTATTGACTGACTGACTAACTGAATAAATGAATGCAATTTTTCCATAGTGAACACCTATGTGTCCTTCAAAACCTACTTCAAAATTCTCTTTGAGAAGCAACAGAGAACATTTATGAATGAATAAAAACAATTTTTTTCTTGTGAACTTCTACAAGTCCATCAAGATTCTTCTCAAGGGGCGGTGCCTGTGGCAAAAAGGAGTAGGGCGCTGGCCCCATATGCGTGAGGTGGAAGCTTCAAACCCAGCCCCCCCCAAAACTGCAAAAACCCCCAAATAAAACCCAAAATTCTTCTCAAATGTCTCCGTGAGGGGCATCAGGAACTGCAGTTTTTGAATGAACTTTTTCTTGATAGCCTTCTGCATATCCTTTAAAACATCCTCAAATGATCCTCTACAAGCATTAAAAGGTCTTGGTTGAATGATAAAAAAAGCTCTTATTGATGAATGATGCCTATAAGTGTATTTGTTAAATGAAGGAATATATTTTCTCCTTGTAAACTCTTACACATCCTTCAATACCCTCTTTGGATGCCCCTCAAGGACAGCAGGGTCTTTTGGCTGCATGTCAGGCTTAGGGTCATTTTCCCTGAGGAGAAGGGGAGAAGGGGTGGGAAAGTGCTGCAGTTCCTCTTGTCATGTTTTCAGGGGCCCCTGTCCTGCCTGCTTCTTCCTCCCACCCTACCCCCAGTCTGTGGGGTATCTGAAAGTGGGGCAGCCCTGGGAGTTTATCTCAGCTGAGTTTCTGAGGCAGCCAGGAGGGACTAATAAGGGGCCCTCAGGCAGGCCTAGAGAGGGAGGGAAGGAAGTGGTTGTGGCAAAATGTGGCAATGTGGTGTGGGGGCAGGGTGGGAGTGATGCAGAGAACCTTAGTGTGAGCTCAGGCTGTGACCTTGATAAAGGTAAAAATATCATCTCACATTTGTCTGGGGTCCTCCTCCCCGGCTCACACATCCACCATGACTCCAGTGCCCATGGAGAAAACCAAGTCCTTCAGCCTGGTACTTATCCCTGCCCGCCTCTCTAGCTTCATATTGCTCCACAGATGAAGAACCCCAGACCCACCATATTCATCTTATTGTTTCCCAAAGCATGTCCGACAGACTCTTGCATCTGTTGTGGCTTCTGTCAAGGGTGACTTTTAGTTCTATGAAATGTACCTCCTATGGGCACCCCTCCATTATTCACCTCAAAGCACCCAACTTCCATCCCTCCTTGACCCCAAAGGGCTGAGTGCATCAAGGTCCATCTCTATACCACCACATGTATCTACCTCCCTCGAAGATTTTCCAGTGGCTGCTTTGACTTTAGGAGTGTGGGAAAGAAATGTGACAAGGCAGAAGCTGCTGGAGGCACCAACAATGACAAATCACACTGGCCATCTGGTAGGGACCATTTGCCCAGAGCCATTCCCTCCCTTCATCCTCACAACAGCCCATTTTGCAGGTGGAGAAACTGAGGCCTGGGAGGGCCAACCTTGGCGGGGATGGGGAGACCCCGGGACATGGGTCTCACTTCTAAAGGGGCAAAGCTCTTCCCCACTGGGGGCAATTTGAATCCACCTCTTCACCTCCAACAGGGATGTCAGGTGGTCTGAGTATCTCTGGACCCACTTTTCAGATCTGTGAAATGGTGCAGGTGATGGTGTCTCCCAGAATGGGGGCAGGTGTCTCAGGATGGTTGAGAGAGAACCATGAGTTTGCTCCTATTTCCAATTACCTCCTCCATCTTTCTTTATGTTTCTCCCAATCTCTGTGTCTCTCCTCTCTGTATCTCTGTTTCTCTCTCTGTCTCTGCCCCCTTCCCCAGGCCTCATGCATCAATCCCTTAATCCACTCTACCTCCTTGCTCAGGCCTGAACCCTGAGACGGGAGAAGGCTGTTCTGTGTGGGATCATGGTGTCCTTGTCCCCACTGTGCCAGGCCCAGGACACTGCCTCTTTGTCCCCAAGGCACTGACCTCATAGCCTGCTGGGCGCCTGACCCTGTCCAGCCCAGCTGCCTCTTGGGGCCATTCTCCTTAAAGGAGGGGCTTCTTCCCCTAAGGTTGAGCCATGGAGACTAACGCTGCCCTCTTGGGCCTCAGTTTCCCCAGATGCCCACCCCCAGGAGAAAGACCCTCACCCCATCTCTCCTCGGTTCTCCTGGACTCTGAACATTATTTTCTTTAGGAGAAAGTCTCATAGCCCCAAATTTACCATTTTAAAGCAAAAAATTCCCTGACATTTAGTATATTCACAGTGTTGTGCAACCACCACCTCTATCTAGTTCCAGAACATTTGCATCACCCCCAAAAGGAAACTCTGCATACATCAGCAGTCACTTCTCATTCCCGCCTCTCCCCAGCCCCTGACAACCACTAATCTCCTGTCTGCCTCTGTGATTTGCCTATTTTGGATATTTTATATAAATGGAAGCATACAATATGTGCCCTTTCACGTTCAGCTTTGTCCGCTGAGCATGATGTTTTGAGGTTCATCCATGTTGCAGCTCGGATCAGTGTTTCTCAGGGACATTGTGGAGCTTTGATGACAGTAGCAAGAGAAGGTCACAAACTGAAATACCCAGAGGCCAAGAAATGGAACATGGAGAAAAGACTAAGTTGCATCTTGAGGAAGCAAAGAGACCATTCAGAAGCTAGAACCCGGCACCTACCGCCGGAGTTTGGGATGTGGGCATCTTGAGGGGATGCAGCATACTGCAAGCACTTTGTAGCAATTTGTTAGAATGAACCCAAGATGTCTGAGGTCACTGGGCTCTCCTTTAGCTCCTGGTCTCAGACATTGACTAGAGAGGGCCAGAGACCCCGCCAAAGGTTATAGAGCCATAGGTAGCCCATGGGACCAGCACCGAGTTATCCAGTGTGGGTCTGAGGCAAGCAGGCTCGACTTGCCCCAAGGGTGTGGATTTGTGGCCAGGATGAGGTCACCTCCACCAAGTTGACTTCCTGGGTTTCTCTTTCGTTTTGACTTGCCCTAGTATGGGATGTAATACTTGACTTTTTTTTTTTTTTTTTGTCTTTTTCTTGCTTAGAGTCAATGTGTTCGGGGTGGGGACAAGGCAGCTGGGACTTGCCAGTGGTGCAGAGGCTCCCCTGGGACTGCAGGCCTCCACGTGGACATGATGGGGGGACCTGTGACAAGGCTTTCCTTCCTCCTCCTGCTGTCCAGGCAAGGTGGTGAGTTCCCCATCCTGGCATAGCACTGTTTCTCTTGCTGCGGGTGGCGCGTATGTGTGTATATATAGAGGGTTATGGACCTGGTTTGAGGGTTGGTTACCTTTTCTCTGTTCCTCAGTCTTTCCCTCTGTCAAATGGGAGATAGCTGATCATGGTTTATGTTATCAGACTTGGATATCTTTCCTTCTGTCTTGATTTTCTCTTCTGTGAAATGGACTAAATATTTTACACTTCTCAGAGTTCAATAAGTATATTATATATAATGCATACAGTATACAGTATGCATACATAATATATTGTATACAGTTGTTCCACAGAGGATTGGTTCCAAGATCCCCTGCAGGTATTCAAATCTTTGGATGCCCAAGTCTCCATATAAAATGATGTAGTACTTGCATCTAACCACATCTTCCTATACAACTGAAATCATCTCTAAAAGCCAATGTGATGGCTCATCTTATAATCCAGCACTTTGGGAGACCAAGTTGGGAGGATTGCTTGAACTCAGGAGTTTGAGAGAAGCCTGAGCAAGAGCAAGACCCTACCTCTGAAAAAAAAAAAAAAAGAAAATTTATTCAGATGCAGTGGCGCAGGCCTGTAGTCCCACCTACTTGGGAGGCTGAGGCAGGAGGATTGCTTGAGCCCAAGAGGTGGCGGTTTCAGGGATCTATGATGACACCACTGTACTCTAGCCAGGAGACAAAGTGAGACACTTTCTCTAAAAAATATACATAGATCATCAATGGATTACTTATAATACCTAATACAGTGTGAATGCTATATAAATACTATATAAATAGTTGTTATACTGTATTGTTTAGGGAACAATAACAAGGAAAAAAGTCTACATATTCAGTACAGATGAAACTTTTAACACATTTTCACTCTGAGGTTGGTTGAATCCACAAATACAGAACCCACTGTCCATCTTGTGAAATTTGGTGAGAGGAGCTCATTCCCCCATGGATACTTAGGTTTGGACTAACTATTGCTGCTGTGTGACTTTAGGCAACTTGTTTGTCTCTCTGTGCCTCACTTTTCCTCTCTGTACATTGCACATCAGAAGGGAGCTGATTCTTTAGATGCAAGAGAATGTGTGCAAAGTGCTCAGGGCAGGGGTGGCCACGCTGCAAGGCTTCAGGGCCTTTGGGGGCCTTGCATGATGGGAGACCAGCATTGAGAAGGGGGCGGGGGACCCTAGATTCTTTTTGAGGAGGAGCCCGCAGGGTAGCTTGCTGATGGTGGTGGTGAGTGGTCAGCCCTAGTTGTAGGAAGGAGGGGAGTGGGCTTTAGGCTGCAGGGGGGTGGTGGATCTGTGTCATCACAGAGAGACATGAAAAGATGGAAAACTTCTGGGCTGAAGCGATCCCCCTTCTCAGCCTTGTGAGTAGCTGGGACGACAGGCAGCTGTCACCCTCGGTAGAATGCTGTGGTGTCTTTGCTCACAGCAACCTCAAACCCTTGGGTTCAAGCAATCCTTTTGCCTCAGCCTCCCAAGTAGCTGGGACGAGAGGTACCTGCCACAAAGCCTGGCTAATTTTTCTATGTTTAGTAGAGATGGGGTCTCTCTTGGCTCTACTGGTATTGAGCTCCTGACTAACTTGAAGTGATCTTCCCACTTCAGCCTCCCAAAGTGCTAGGATTATAGGTGTGAGCCACCACTCCCAGCCTCCCCCAAGAATTCTGATCTGCCTGCGGAGTTCAGGGCAGTTTCTCCTTGTGTGCGTGTGTGGGATGCTGGGCTCTGCCTGATGCTATCTGCACACCCCTTCCTTCCCCCTCCCTTCACTTCTTTCCCTTCCCCTCGCCTCCCTTCTTCTCTCTCTCTCTTTCTTTCTTTTGACAGGGTCTTGCTCTGTAGCCCCAAGTAGAATGCTGTGGCATGATCATATCTAGCTGCAACTTCAGCTCGGGTCCTCAAGTAATCCTTCGACCTTGGCTACCCAGAGTGCTGCCATTATAGGCATGAGCCACAACACCCAGCCCCCCTTCCTCTGTCACTCAATTCCACACCTGGAGGACACTGGCACTCCAGAGGGGCATGGGGCAGCCAGTGGCCCAGGGAGGTTGCTGCTTCTTGGGGAACTGTCCACGGCTCCACTGCTGATAGGTTGTGTGCTCGCCTGGGCTGGCTCTACTCCCTCTTCCCACACTGGCTTTAGATGCCGATGACATCCCAGCATGACCTGCTGTTTTCTGTCCTTTACTGGTGGGAGGACCTCCCTATCAGGCCCCCCAGCTATGTATCTCAATCTCCATTGTAGACTTTTCACCCAGCCTCCAAAGACTAATGGGTGGTAGATAGATGGACAAATGGGTTGGTGATGGACAGATGAATGGGTGGGTGGACAGTTGGGTGGATGAGTGGATGAATGAATAATACTTGGATGGACGAATGCTTGAATAGATGGATGTGTGGCTGGGTGGGCCGAGTGGTGAGCTATGAAAACATAGATGGGTGGGTAGATGGATGGAGGATGGGTGAACAGGTAGATGGAAGGTTGAACGGAAAGATGTGTAACTGGGTGGATAGGTTGGTGGAGTAGACGAATACAGAGATGGGTGGGTGGGTGCACAGTTGGAAAGGTGGGTGGGTGGGCTGATGATCACTTGCACGTAGACCCCCAGGCTGAGCCCTTGGGCCTACAGTGCAAGGTCAGGATGTCATTATCTCTTTGTTGCCTTTGCAGCTGCCTGTGGAACAAATGAGTGCTGTTTCCAGGACCCACCATATGTGGACGCACACGCAGGTTTGGGCTAGTCCTTCACTGTAGGTGGAGGGCCATGCCAAGCTGCTCCTGACCCCATCCACAGCACCCCCTCCCTCAGACACCCTCCACCCAGCCAAAGACCCAGCTCCACCTGTGGTCTTGGGGGTCCCAACCCATTTTCACCAGGTTCAGGGTGACTGAGAGCAGTCACCTGAGTCCTGTCTTCTTCCTACCAAGGTCACAGGGCTGGTGTCTGTATCTGTTCTCATTGGTCAGTGCATGGGACAAAGCACCTTAAGCATTCTGAAGTCCCCCCACCAGCTCACAGCAGGCATTGCTGGAGCATTTATGTTCGTAATGCACTCCACAGAGGGTCTGGGCACTAAACAGGCATGTCATGCATTAATTCATTCAGTTACCATTTATATAGCACCTACTATGTGCAGACACAGTTCTCGGCATAGGGGATCAGCCTGAGCCCCACTGGCCTCTGCAGGCAAATGAATGTCCATACTGCCTACGAGGACGTGTGTGGAGAAACAGAGGAGGGTGAGGGTTAGACAGAGAGTTGGCTGGGGGTTGGTTGAGGACGTGACCCTGAAGAAGAAACCAGAAAGTCAAGGGTGTTCCAGGTAAAGGGCATAGCATCTGCAGAGCCCCTGAGGTGGGAGAGAACATGGCACATGTGAGAGCCGGTAAGGAGGATGGTAGGACAGGAATAGGCTGAGCCAAAGGACAGCAGGAGACAGGGCCAGAAGGACACCAGAGGGGTGCTGGGAGCCACAGCAGGTTTAAGCTGAGGTGATCTGTAAGCTGTAAGTGTCACGAAGGTTTGTCCTAGGTGTCCCCGCACTCCCCGCCCCTACACACATATACATTGGTCTGTTCCGAAACCTATGGGATCTTTTCCAGGTTCAGCTTTGGGCCCCAGGAACCTGAGCTGCTATCGGATATCTTCTAGTGCCATTTATGAGTGTTCCTGGCAGTATGAGGGCCCCACGGCCGGGGTTAGACACTTCCTGATGTGCTGGTGAGCCCCCCCCCCCGTTTTCAAACCCTCACCCAACATCCCACCTTGCTCCTGCCTCCCCTGCCGCTACTATGTTCCTGCTCTCAGATGCGTGAACGTGGTCATGTTATTGCCTCTCTTTGGGCCTCAGTTTCTCATCAGAGAAGGGAGGGTTGGGGACACTGTGCAGAGTTAGTGAGGGCGGGCATTCCAACGTGCGTGGCCATGAGGGTGCCTGAATCCCTCCCTCTGTCTCTCCCTTTCACTTACTTATCCAGCCAGACAGCCAGACAGCCATTCATCTACCCATTCATTCCTTCCTTCCCTCTGCCGCAGCCCGTAGCCCATGTTGGGAGATTCTGGGGTCCTCAAACCCCACAGTCCCAGGCTGATTCCCCAAGGAACCCTCATGCTAGGAGAGGGGAAATAAAGGGGTAGAGAAGGATTCCGGGATGTGATGCACAGGGTCTGCTGTGGTTGCCGAGACTCTGGAGCCCTCTAGGACCCCACACTTGGCACCGACATCCTCCTTCCTGCAGCCTAAGTCCCGGGCACTGCTGCTACTTCACTGCGGGCTCAGGCACCAGCCGGCAGTTCTCTGACCAGGACGGGGTGTCTGTGCTGTATAATGTCACATTCTGGGTGGAATCCTGGGCCGCAAACCGGACAGAGAAGTCACCTGAGATCACCCTGCAGCTCTACAGCTCAGGTCAGCAACCCGTTCTCTTCCCTATTCCTTCTACACCCAGAGAAGTCACCAGGGCCCAAGCCTGGCTCTGGGGCGATTCTGGACCCCTGGCAAGGGGCTTGATACTTCCAGATATTGCCTCATTAAACACTGTGTGTGACATGAGATTTTTCAGGGGCCCCTTACCAATCCCTTCTTGTTGGAGACTTAAGATTACTTCTAGCGTCTGTGATCCACAATGCTGCCAGGACCCCACTGGGCTTTTAATATCTGTTTTTATGACTCCACAACATGCCTTGGCATACGGCTGCAGAGCTGCTCCTGTGTTTCCTGCTCAGTCACAGGGGATTGGGCAAAGCCGAGAAGGCCTGGCACTAGAGTTAGGCAAGCAGGGCATCTGCCTTTGGCACAAAACGTAGGGATGTGCCAAAAATTTCAGTAGTCAACAGCAGCAATATTGTAATAACAATATTTTAAAAATCAAAATTAGGCTTGGCGCCTGTGGCCCAACAGGCTAAGGCGCCAGCCATGTACACCTGAGCTGGCGGGCTCGAATCCAGCCCGGGCCGCCAAACAACAATGACGGCTGCAACCAAAAAATGGCCGGGCGTTGTGGCGGGCGCCTGTAGTCCCAGTTACTTGGGAGGCGGAGGCAGGAGACTCGCTTGAGCCCAGGAATTGGAGGTTGCTGTGAGCTGTGATGCCACAGCACTCTATCCAGGATGACAGCTTGAGGCTCTGTCTAAAAAAAAATAAAAAATAAAAAATAAATAAAAATCTGGCCTGTGGCTCAACAGGCTAAGGCGCCAGTCACGTACACCTGAGCTGGCGGGTTCAAATCCAGCCCCCAGGGCCTGCCAAACAACGACGGCTGCAACCAAAAAATGCCAGGCATTGGGCAGCGCCTATGGCTCAGAGAGTAGGGCGCCAGCCCCATATTATACCGAGTGTGGCGGGTTCAAACCCGGCCCCGGCTGAACTGCATCAAAAATTATCCCAGGCGTTGTGGCGGGCGCCTGTAGTCCTAGCTACTTGGGAGGCTGAGGCAAGAGAATCGCCTAAGCTCAAGAGCTGGAGGTCGCCTAAGCTCAAGAGCTGGAGGTTGCCGTGAGCTGTGATTCCACGGCACTCTACCGAGGGTGATAGAATGAGACTCTATCTCTACAAAAAACATAAAATAAAAATAAAAATTAGTGCAAAAAATATATGTGATGAACAAAATGTCATTTTTTTTTTTGAGACAAAGTGTCACTCTTGTCACCCTGGGTTGAGTGCCATGGTATCATAGTTCACAGCAACCTCAAACTCTTGGGCTTGAGCAATCCTCTTGCCTCAACCTCCTGAGTACCTGGGACTACAGGCGCCCACCACAACACCCAGCTAGTTTTTCTATTTTTAGTAGAGACAGGGTCTCACTTTTGCTCAGGCTGGTCTTGAAAACCTGAGCCCAGGGAATCCATCCACCTTGGCCTCCCAGAGTGCTAAGCTTACTGGCCTGAGCCACCACACCTGGCTGGAAT
>CAUYON010081952.1:0-11230 GCA_963573935.1 Arctocebus calabarensis
AAACAACAAAGATGGCTGCAACCAAAAAATGGCCAGGCGTTGTGGCAGGCGCCTGTAGTCCCAGCTACTTGGGAGGCGGAGGCAAGAGATTCGCTTGAGCCCAGGAATTGGAGGTTGCTGTGAGCTGTGATGCCACAGCACCCTACCCAGGGCGACAGCTTGAGGCTCTGTCTAAAAAAAAAAAAGAATCACAAATATATTGTAATCTGAAATAAAGAAGAAATTCCTAGATTTCCTCAATTGTGTATTTTTCTTAGAAAGGTTTAACTTCTCATAAAAAAACTTTGTCAAAGCCAATTTATACTCAAAATTTGCTTGAATTATAATCCAATTGACCTATAATTCCAGTTTAAGTACACTTGCACACTCAAAGTCAACTGCATTTTAATTTCACTCTTGTGAAATCTAGTAGAGCTATTAAGCTTTAAAATTCCAATTAACATTGAGAAGATTTTGAAAGATAACTTGTTATTGAAGGGAAGAAAAGTTAACGCATTCAATATGTACTTCACTGAATAACATTCATCTAGATATGGACATTATAAAACTAACCCTTTCATTCCCTCTCTAACAAAGCTT
Source organism: Arctocebus calabarensis (assembly GCA_963573935.1). Classification (NCBI taxonomy): domain Eukaryota; kingdom Metazoa; phylum Chordata; class Mammalia; order Primates; family Lorisidae; genus Arctocebus; species Arctocebus calabarensis. The sequence continues at coordinate 580 of CAUYON010081952.1, forward strand.
TTCTTATTTCTAAGACTCCAACTTTTAATAAAGTTTTTGTCAAAGGTAAATTTTACTTCAGGATCTGAACCAATTTACTAAAGGTCAACCTACTTTGGAAAGTTCACCACAAGGAAAGAAGGAAGGCCTTAAAATAAATAAGTTAAATGCAAATTTCCAGCATTAATAATGGTATGGCAAAGAGGGTTCTGTCTCACAGTGCTAGTGGCAGGGAAAACTATTAACGAGTCCTTTAGAAAGCAAGAGGAAATATGTAAAAAAAGGTAGGAAAAATATTCTTACCATTGTACCTAATAACTCAACTCCTGTGAAACTGCCCTAAGAAAATAATCCAGAATACAGTGATGTATATGCCCAAAGATATTTATCACTTAACAATTAAAAACTGAAATAATCTGAAATGTTCACCAGAACAATTACAGTTGGGTAAATTATGATATATCCTTACAATAAAATGTATAATAATTAAAAATATAGAACTTCAAGCTGGGTGTAATGGCTCATGCCTGTAATCCTAACACTTGGCAGGTAGATTGTCTGCGCCAGGGCAAGACCCCCATCTCTAAAAAAAAAAATAGCCAGGCATCATGGCAGGGGCCTGCAGTCCCAGCTACTTGGGAGGCTGAGGCAAGAGAATCACTTGAACCCGAGAGTTGGAGGTTGCTGTGAGCTAAGATGTCATAGCACTCTACCAAGAGTGACCAAGTGAGACTGTCTCAAAAAAAAAAAAAAAAAAAAAAAAAAGGGCGGTGTCGGTGGCTCAGTGAGTGGGGCGCCCCTATACCGAGGGTAGCAGGTTCAAACCCGGCCACAGCCAAACTGCAACAAAAAATAGCCAGGCGTTGTGGTGCACGCCTGTAGTGCCAGCTCCTGGGAGGCTGAGGCAAGAGAATCACCTAAGCCCAAGAGCTGGAGGTTGCTGTGAGCTGTGACACCATGGCACTCTACCAAGGGTGACATAGTGAAACTCTGTCTATTAAAAAAAAGAAATATATATATATATATATATATATATGTATATAAAAATTAGTAAAACTTTAGATGAGGTATTGTGTCTGCCATGTTTTTGTTTTAAAAATAATACACAGAGGTGTTGCAGCCCATATAGCCTATGGCTAGGAGTGAGAGTTATAAGAAATACTTGTATGGCTCAATAATGGAATACCTGGGTGGAAAGGGCATGGAGAGGGATTTAACTCTCCTAACAAGCATGAGAGCTCGAGAGATGAGAGCAGTGGTGAATTGGCAGTCTCTATATCTGTGGTGTTGAGAAGCTGGAGATCAACCTTATATTAGGCTGGAGGAGCAGGAAGTCAAGGAGCATGCGCATTCTATCACAGACGCGCTTACTCCGACTCTGTCTCCTCTCCGACTCTGTCTCCTCTCCGACTCTGTCTCCTCTCCTGCCTGCAGAACGCCAGCATGGTGTCTCTGCTGAAGATTACCAAGCTCTGCTAAAGACTAAGATCTTTTTTTTTTTGAGACAGAGCCTCAAGGTGTCACCCTAGATAGAGTGCCGTGGCATCATAGCTCACAGCAACCTCCAATTCCTGGGCTCAAGTGAGTCTCTTGTCTCTGCCTCCCAAGTAGCTGGGACTTAAAGACTAAGATCTATCTTTCTAAGACGACTGCTTTATTCTCTCTAAGGCACACACACACACTCTCTCTCTCTCTCTCTCTCTCTCTCTCTCTCTCTCTCCAGCTAAAGTAGATAGCCCTCAGGCACCTAAGAGAAACTACCTGAGCAAGGTAACTTAGAGAACTTAACCAGAACTCAGTTAAGCTGGGCCTGAGACCTGGCCAGTCCAGGGCCCTGACAAGTGGCATGTGACACAGAGGCCAGGCATGGTGGCTCATAACTGTAATCCTAGCACTCTGGCAGTCTGAGGCAAGAGGACTGACTGCTTGAGCCAGGAGTTCAAGAAAGAATGAGATCCCATCTCTACTGAAAATAGAAAATTCAGCCATGTGTTGTGGCAGACATCTGTAGTCTCAGCTACTCGAGGATGGGACAGGAAGATCGCTTGAACCCAGGAGTTTGAGGTTGCTGTGAGGTAGGCTGATGCCACAGCACTCCAGGCTGGGCAACAGAGTGAGGCTCTGTCTCAAAACAAAAAGAGAAAAAGGGGCGGCACCTGTGGCTCATTGAGTGGGGTGCCGGCCCCATACACTAAAGGTGGCTGGTTCAAACCTGGCCTTGGCCAAACTGCAAAACAGAAAAATAGCCGGGCATCGTGGTGGGCGCCTGTGGTCCCTGCTACTTGGGAGGCTGAGGCAAGAGAATCGCCTAAGCCCAGGAGTTTAAGGTTGCTGTGAGCTGTGTGACGCCACAGCAATAAAGTGAGACTCTGTCTCCAAAAAAAAAAAAAAAAGAAGAAGAGAAAAAGAAAAACTACAGAGAAAGAAAATAGTTTCTCCTTTCATATATATTGTATCAGATATAACTCTGTGGCCTTCCGTAGGATAGTGAAAGCACAGAAAAAAAAATCTACCAACTCTGAGAGTAAGAAACCACTTTACGGACTAGCAATGTTTATGATTTAAATCGTAAGCACTACAGACACAAGAGGGAACAGCATTCTAGGCCAAAGAACAGCATGAAGGGCCTAAGCAAACACCATATTAAAATACAAAATATATCCAACTGGTCTTAAATAGCAGGAATGCAAGTGGATAAGCATACAAGGATGCTCTACAGAGGTACAGAAGCCGGAGTAGGGGAGCCTCCGTAATGCTGTTACCTAAGGACATTTAGCTTTGGGGCCCTCCTTTTCACACAGACCACAGCTCAGAAACAGGAGCTCTACAGTTATTTGTTTTAATTTTTATTTTTCATAGAAAATTGAATAAAATCACACGAAAATGATATTTCACTTATTACCATTTAGAAAACAGCCGATACATAAAGGGCAACTCACATACATATTTGAGGAGCTTTCTATTGAAACAGACTACTGATCAATGTTTGAAACTACTTTTGTAGTCAGAGATCCAAAAACATAATCTGTATATTTTCTTCCTTCTGAGATTGTATTTAATGGGCAAGATACAAAAATCTATCTGAGAAAATTGTTATTCAGATGAAAACTTTTTTTTTTTTTTGAGACAGAGCCTCAAGCTGTCCCCCTGGATAGAGTGCTGTAGCACCACAGCTCACAGCAACCTTCAATTCCTGGGCTCAAGCAAGTCTCTTGCCTCTGCCTCCCACGGAACTGGGACTACAGGCGCCCACCACAACCCCCGGCCATTTTTTTTTTTTTGGTTGCAGCCGTCATTGTTGTTTGGCAGCCGGGCTGGATTCGAACCCGCCAGCTCAGGTGTACGTGGCTGGAGCCTTAGCCTGCTGAGCCACAGGCGCCGAGCCAGATGAAAACTTATTTTTTTATTTTTTTTATTATTATTATTTGTTTTTGGAGAGAGATAGTCTCATTTTATCGCCCTCGGTAGAGTGCCACACAGCTCACAGCAACCTCCAACGTCTGGGCTTAGGCGATTGTCTTGCCTCAGCCTCCCGTGTAGCTGGGACTACAGGCACCTTCCACAACGCCCAGCTAGTTTTTTGTTTTTTTTGCAGTTTAGTCGAGGCCGGGTTTGGACCCACCACCTTCGGTATATGGAGCCGGTGCCCTACTCGCTGAGCCACAGGTGCCACCCTCAGATGAAAACAACTTAAAGAAAATAGGATATATATAGATTACATATTTATACTATCTTTTAAATTTCAGTAAAGCTGCTAACATGTTAATGTCATCCTGAGCTGAGCACAGTGGCATGTACCTGTAATCCTAGCTACTTGGGAAGCTGAGGCAGAAGGATCATTTGAGGCCTGGAGTTTAAGACCAGCCTCAGCAACATAGCAAAATCCTATCTTTATTAAAAATAAAAAAAAAATTAATGTCATCCTGCACTGTAACCTGAGTATGTCATTCCAGTGGGAATTACAGGCTTCACGACAACACTGACAACAGCACTTCCAGAAGCCATTCTAAACAGAAATAAACTTCTATTAATTCTCATATCAGGTTAGCAAAAACAAATTAAGCTATCACAGTCCAGAAGACAGTAAGGTTATCAGATGAAAAGAATTCCAGCAAGCATCTAGCCAGGGTACTTAAGGCTATGTACCTTGTATGAGCTACTTAGCCTCTTTCTAAGCTTCAAATCCTTCATCTATAAAACACAGGTATAAATGGTACCTAACTTGAAAGAATCCTAACAATGACAAAGATTTTTCTCCTTGACTACCCTTCAGTCAGAGTCCTCCGAGCCCTCTTTTTGAGTAATCCTCAATCTCTTCCAATCCCCCTTCTGTCTTTAACCTGCCTAGCTCAGTTTTACAAAGACTCCTGCTAAGTCAGTTTAGGAAGAATCCCCCTAGCCTTAGTATCTGATCACTCTTAATATCTGATTAAGTTACTCATCTCCCATCTGATGTTATGGACTGAACATTTGTGTCCTCTCAAAATACATATGTTGAAGCTCTAAGCCCACTGGAGCTCAGGCTTTTGAGCGGTAATTAGGTCATGAGAGTGGAGCCTTCATGAATGGGATTAGTGCCCTTCTGAGAACACACACCAAAAAGATGTTTTCTCTTTCCACTATTTGAGGATACAGCAAGAAGGTGGCTGTCTACATACCAGTAAGAGAGGCCCTACCAGGAACTGAATCCATTAGCATCTTGATCTGGGACTTCCCAGCGTCCAGAACTGTCAGAAATAAGTTTCAATAACTTAAGGCATTCAGTCTATTGTCACAGCAGCCTAAGCAGACTAAGACAGTCTACAAACATCTACCCTATGCCTGACGTCTTCTCTTAGTATCTCTCCCTGCTATTGCAGTAGTCTTCAATAGTCTTCTTTACTCTTTAACAAGTATGAGAATAATTTTCTCTGTAACAATAATGATAAAGTTTTGATATAAGTAAAGTTACTGAAATAGTCTGATGCAGAGTAAAAAGATAAAAAATGTTTGCTTTAGGCTTGGCACCTACAGCTCAGTGGCTAGGGCACCAGCCACATACACCAGGGCTGGTGGGTTCAAACCTGGCCCGGGCCTGCCAAACAATAATGACAACAACAACAACAACAAAAATAGCCAAGCATTCTGGCAGGTGCCTATAGTCCCCACTACCTGGGAGGCTGAGGCAAGAGAATCGCTTAAGCCCAACAGTTTGAGGTTGCTGTGAGCTGTGACAGCACAGCACTCTACCAAGGGTGACATAGTGAGATTCTGTCTTCAAAAAGAAAAAAAAAAAAAGTTTGCTTTAGATCAGTCAAAATTATCATCCAGGAAATGTAACAAAATGTTTAAATATGACACTGCTTAGCTTAAATCAATTATTGACTATTCTCTGGATGACTGTTATTGTGAAAAACATCAAGGTCCAAAGAAAGACACAGGTCCTGACTCAAAGATCTCACATTTAGAACAGGAACAGAGTAAACAAACAATTCTGACACAGTGTGTTTCACACAACAATGGAGAGGAGGTGAAAGTATAAAGACAGCAGAGAAAAGAAACTGATAAACTGAGCATGGAGGAAAGGCCACCAGTGTCTGGACATCTTCGACCATGGAAGATGAAGAGAAGCTCACAGAATTGCTTTTGAGGTGGAAGATGAACACTCAGGAGGAATGAAACCATCCCAAGGGCAAGAATGTAAGGGTAGAGACGAGACTACTGGGGCTAGGGAGCCACTGAAGATTTTGAACAAGGCTGTGCCAAGACCAGATGCACCTTTCTATGCTCCCCCTGGTGCAGCACAGAAGCTGGTTTTTGGGAGGTGGCAGCTTAAACCTAAACAGACACATATTACTTAATTATCAAGAGACTGTAGACACTGCCCATTGACAAATTCAAAATCGAAAAGAAAAAAACTTGTACATTGGCAGTTTGTAGAAATACACTAAGAGAAAGATAGTCAAAATTAGTATGTCAACATTAGGCAATCCTAAACATTTGATTTACTGTACAACTTCTACAGACTGGTAACTATGGACTAGTGAACTATTCTTAGAATTAAATTTACCCTTTATGGAACATTGCCCATGTTCCCTGTCTTCCCTCTCCTTGCCATTATAAACTTGGGCCACAGGGCCTGTTGGGACTCTAGAATGTTTCAGCGGATTTCTTCTATTGCTCCTTTGGCATGTTCTGTGCCTGGATCCACTGTAAACCATGTTCACTATTTCTCAAGACAAGACTATGGACTTCTGAAAACAAGAACTGCATTCCCAGCATCTGCCACAAGGTTTGGCCCACAAACCATTTGTATTGAAGAAATGTGCTTTAGAATACAAATGAATGAATGAAGGACTGAGAAATCCCTGTGATCACCCACCTTCCCAGTCACTTAGTCCTCACCGTCATAAGTTCACAGCTAAACAAGAAGTCTTTTCTCAATTCTGTAGTTGATTCCTGCTACAGTGCAGCCCCAAAAGTTTGAGAACCAGTTTTAATTTTCCAAAGAGACAAATACCAAAGCAAAAAAGAAATGTTTTTAAGTTTATTTTGATCCAAATATGTTCCAAGAAAAACAACGGAAATGAACCACTAGCTTCCTAAACTTCATAGTATAAAATGAGCCACTAGGAACTAAAATAAAATCTTAAGGATTGACCAGACCCCCCTCTTGGCCAAGGGCATCCCCAAAACTGAATTTCTAGCCATGAGAAAGGAGATCAGACCTGCCTCATCCTGCCCCCCCTCCTTAGAGACATCCTCTGGACTCATTAACAGGGCTGAGGCTCTGCAAGACACACCTGCAGCTCCCCATATACACAGCAAACCATCTGGGTCTGGGCACGCGTCCTGTCCTTTGTCCCTCATTAACAGACCTGTATCTTAACTCAGCATCCCTTTTCTCTGACTCCTCATCTGTTAGACAGAACCTCACTCTTTCAGCCAATTATCAATTAGCTAAAGAATCTCTAAACCCACCTACAACCTGTAAGCCCCCAGCTTTGAGAGGTCCCACCTTTGGGGGCCAAACCAATATATGCCTTCCACATATTGAATTATGAGTTTACCTGTAATCCCTGAAATGTATAAAACCAAACTGTCACCCCACCACCTTGAGTCCACCTGCTCTGGGTCACAGTCCTCGAAATCTGGCTCAGAATAAACCTCTTTAAATTATTTTACAGAGTATGGCTTCCTTTCTGTTTACAAAACCAAGACCTTGTGTCTACAGAAAATTCTTTAAAATTAGCTGGACATGATGGCGCCAATGTGTGGTGTCAGCTACCTGGGGAGGCAGAGGCAGGAGGACGCTTGAGCCCAGAAGTTCGAGGCTGCAGCGAATACTGATCACAGCACTACACGGCAGTCTGGGTGACAGACTGAGACTTTGTCTTTAAAAAATGGTTCATTAAGTAAAAAATAACTTAAAATGATATTTTAGGGTGGTGCCTGTGGCTCAGAGGAGTAGGGCGCCAGCCCCATATGCTGGAGGTGGCGGGTTCAAACCCAGCCCAGGCCGAAAATCGCCAAAATAATAATAATAATATTTTAAACAGAAAAGGGCAAACTTTAAATTCCTAAAGTATCCTGATAAAATCTCTGTATGGCTGGGTTGCTAATCTAAGAACATTCCTACTTTTTAGCTCATATCAGAGTCTCAAAGGTGCAGACGCTGGCGTGGATGTGGAGAGAAGGGAACCCTTTTACACCACTGGGGGGACTGCAAGTTAGTACAGCCTCTTTGGGGTGTTTTTTTTTTTTTTTTTTTTTTGCAGTTTTTGGCCAGGGCTGGGTTTGAACCCACCACCTACAGCATATGGGGCCAGCAACCTACTCCGTTGAGCCACAGGCGCCGCCCTAGTACAGCCTCTTTGGAAAGAAGTATGGAGAATCCTCAAAGAGCTAAAAGGAGACCTTCCATTTGATTCCGCAATCCCATACCTAGGTATCTACCCAGAAGAAAAATAATCTTTTTATCATAAGGACCTTTACACCAGACGGTTTATCTCACCTCAATTCACAATCGCCAAAACATGGAAACAACCTAAATGGCCACCCATCCAGGAATGGATTCACAACCATGGTCTATGTACACCCGGCAATCCTGTTCAGACATTTAAAAAGATGGAGACTTTACATCTTTTGTATTAACCTGGATGGAAGCGGAACACATTCAAAGTATCAGAAGAAAGGAGAAGCAAGAATCCAATGCACTCAATTCTAATATGAAGCCAGGAGACGATCTAATACACACGCAGACGAGAGAAAACCTCAATTTGACCAAGAGGGGGAGGGGACTGGGTGAGCTCCCAGGTAAGGAACACAATCTTAGGGTACCTGGCACCTGCTGGGAGTGAGACCCAGCCACAATAAGGACTGCACCTAAGCAAGGCAAACATTGTATCCTAATCATTTGCACCCTCAGATTAATCTGAAATTTAAAAAAAAAAATGACACACCAAAAGGGAATAATCCTAGTTTCTTGTTTTCCTGTCACTGGGCAAAGACTGTCACGATGAGACATCACATTTCCTTCAAGCAGGTCTTAGAAGTGCACCCAGCACACACAAGATTGTTTGAGGAACAAGAAAACCCCCAAGGAACAAGTCACAAAAGCACCTTTTGGAGCCCTGCAAGGGTCGCCCTGGAGGTACCACGTGCTCTGCCCACCGGACAGGAACTCGAACTCGAGGTGGGGAAGGTGACTTTCTCTACAACGGGACTGTTTTTCCCCCCCTAAGCAGATAGGTGAGTTACTCTCTCGGGTTTTACTAGAACATTTGCCAAACTCCAAAAAGAAGGAGGGTGTTTTTCAGGGGCCAGAAGATCTGTTAGATGCAGAAGGGCGTGTGCCCACCTGCCAATCGGGTAAACCGCAGACGGCAGAAATCATCCCACAAACACAACTGACCCACTACCCAGAGAAAAAGGGGGTTCCGCTTTTATAAAGGCTGAGATTGTGTACCCAGACCTTGCACAGTCACCCGCCTTCTCCTTCCCGCACCCTGTAATCCTGGCACTCTGAGAGGCTGAGGCAGGTGGATCTCTTGAACCTAACAGTTTGAGGTTAAAATCAAACTGTAACCCCACAAACTCACGTCCTTATTTTACTGAGTACAGCTTCCTTTCTGCTTACAAAACCAAGACCTCGTCTCTCCCCTCCGGTTGATTGTTTAAGGAGGAACTACAGAGACCACCTTCCGCTTTTACAAAGACAGAGAATGTCCCCCGAGACCACGCACACTCACCCGCCCACCATCTCACGGCCTCCAGCCTCCTCCTTTCCCACCACCTCGCAATGACCATCCCAGGTTCTAAATGAAAGTTCCAAATACCCGCAGGCGGGGCGGCCCACACTGAAGGCTCTGATGGCACCCTTCCTTTCTCTGACTCCTCATCTGTTAGACAGAACCTCAGTCTTTCAGCCAATTATCGGCTAAAGAATCTCTAAACCCACCTGCAACCTGTAAGCCCCCAGCTTTTTCCTAAAACCTGTGTGTTTTTATTTTTCCCCCCTTTGAAGAAAAGCAACTTCCAGCAGCTCAGGACAGCTGTCCTGAAATGCAGCGCCTTTAAGGAAAGGCTCTAAGTGGACAGGTGGCTACTGACTTGTTTTCTTTGCACTTACATCAGTGGTTTTGTTGGGTAAAAGAAGCAGATGGGGGTGTTGATTACAGAGAGGAGGAAGGCGGAGGTGAAAAATGGTACTGCTGGGGATAGAGAAACCTAACCAAAAAAGAGAGAGAGAACAGGACAGTTGCAGCAGAGTTCAATGGGCACAAGGTATAAAACACACCACAGTATGAAATACCAAAATTAGGCACTAAAGACCCTTAACAGTCAGAAGAGATGGGGTTTCTATTCTTTTTTTGTTTTGTTTTTTTGAGACAGAGTTTCACTCTAGAGAGCCGTGGCATCAGCCTAGCTCACAGCAACCTCCAACTCTAACATTCAAGAGATCCACCTGCCTCAGCCTCCCCGAGTGCTAAGATTACAGGCATGAGCCACTAGGTCCGGCTCAATGGGGTTTTCTTGAAGGTTCTCCTGGGTTAGGACTCTGTTTCTTTCACAACTCTCCAGCCTGTGCCACTCGAAACAGCAGCTCATAACCTAAGACAAAACAAAATATTTCAGTCATCTGCAGGAAGAAGAGTTAACAGGGCCCTAAAGTGAGTGGAAGAAAGAAAAAGTGGAGTTAAAAGAAAAACGGGAATGATACTGAAAACAAGAGAAAAAAAAATCAAGAAAATTGAAAAGCTACTGCTTTGGGGGCGGCACCTGAGGCTCAAAGGAGTAGGGCACCAGCCCCATTTACCAGAGATGGTGGGTTCAAACCCAGCCCCTGCCCAAAACTGCAAAATAAATAAATAAATAAGAAAAAAGAGAAAGAAAAGCTATTGCTGTGAAAAGCCCAATAAAAATTGACAAAGCAGGCTTGGCACCTGTGGCTCAAATAGCTATGGCGACAGCCACATACACCTGAGCTGGTGGGTTCGAATCCAGCCCGGGCCTGCCAAACAACAATGACGGCTGCAACCAAAAAATGGCCGGGCGTTGTGGCGGGCGCCTGTAGTCCCAGCTACTTGGGAGGCAGAGGCAGGAGACTCGCTGGAGCCCAGGAATTGGAGGTTGCTGTGAGCTGTGATGCCATCGCACTCTATCCAGGGTGACAGCTTGAGGCTCTGTCTCA
>CAUYON010081953.1:0-35425 GCA_963573935.1 Arctocebus calabarensis
TGTGATTTCCTCCAGCTCCATAGTAGTTGGAGATTTTAATACTCCTTTAGCAGTGTTGGATAGATCCTCCAAAAAGAAGCTAAGTAAAGAATTTAGATTTAAACTTAACCATTCAACAACTGGATTTAACAGACATCTACAGAACATTTCATCCTAATAAAATTGAATACATGTTCTTCTCAGCACCCCATAGAACATACTCAAAAATTGATCACATCTTAGGTCACAAGTCTAATCTCAGCACATTTAAAAGAATAGAAATTATTCCTTGTGCATAGAACATACTCAAAAATTGATCACATCTTAGGTCACAAGTCTAATCTCAGCACATTTAAAAGAATAGAAATTATTCCTTGTGTCTTCTCCGACCACCATGGAATAAGGGAGGGAAGGGAGGGGGGAGTATGGGTGGAGGGAGGGCAATTGGTGGGATCACACCTACGGTGCATCTTAGCAGGGTACTGGGGAAACTTATTAAATGTAGAGTATCAATGTCTTTATATAGTGATCAAGAAAATGCCATGAAGGTTAACTGTAACAGTACGATCAAAACATTTCTGAATGTATATGAATCGTGCCCTATGATGAAAAAAAAATAGCTGGGCATTGTGGCAGGTGCCTGTGGTCCCAGCTACTTGAGAGGCTGAGGCAAGAAAATCACTTAAATCCAAGTGTTGGAGGTTGCTGTGGGTTGTGATGGCATGGCACTCTACCAAGGGGGACAAAGTGAGACTCTGTTTCAACAACAACAACAAAAAAAAAAAAAAATAAGGAGAAGAAGTCTAAAGGCAAAATGACAGAATAAACATTCTGCTAATTACAAACAAAAGAAAGTCAGCATAGATAGGTAATAGTAAATAAATGTTTTTTATTGCAAGGAGCATCTTTTAGGACAAAAAGAATCAGAGCAAAGTAGTAACATTTATTTTATTATAAGAACATAGCACTTGTAGACATATATGCATCAAGAATATATGTAAACAAAAATTGATTGACCCACTGTGAGAAAAATGACAATCAGAATCAGTAGGATGTTTTAATACAGATCTTTCAGATGCCAAAAACTTTCTTAGATGAAACAATAGAACAAAGATGTCTAAACAATTTAAAATTTTAACCTAATGAATGGAAATATAGGGAATTTTGCAGTAATTTTTCCCTATACAAAATGGAATATTTTTAAAAATTGTTACCTGACAACCATCAAGTAAGTCAGTCTATATGATATGGAATATATCATATAGAGCACAAAGTTATAAGTTAATAAGAATTGAAATAGTTTAGGTGTAAAGAATAGAATTTTTAAAGACTAAATAGAATACTGAATTAGAAGTTAATAAGAAAAAATAAATATAAATGTACTTATATTACTCTAAGTTTACATATATACCTATAAATATTAATAATATATTAGCTAAAGAGAAATCATGAATGCAATTTTTAGATGCTTAGTATTAAATGGCATTTTATTAAAACAAATGAAAACTTTATAAACTTGTGAAGTGAAGCTACTACAACCCTCCTTATAAAACTTTATACCTAAAAACTTATAAAAGTATAAAAGGTTAAAACTGAAGTACTGTCATGAAGTGAGAAGTTAGGAAAAGAGAAAGAGCAAAAGAATTGAGAGGAAACATATAATAAATATAAAATTCAAATCAATAAAGTAGGAAACAGTGAGAAACTAGTATTTCAATCAGTGATACTCAAATAATTAAGGCCGTACTGCATTAATCTTCTACCGAAAATGAGTATAAATCCGATACAAAAATATAAGCAGGTACTTACTAGTGTTTACTAGACAGTGAACAGATAACAGGCAGACTTCAAGAGGCTGTACAAACAGAGAAGGGGAAAATAACTAGTTCCTAATTTTTGTTTTGATTTGTTGGCATGTTTTTGCCTGGTCCTCTCTACCGTTGTCTGACACGTGCCAGATGTTGGATATGACCCCAGTAGAAAAACTATAATCTTTCTGGGTTGGTGAAAATAAAAATGCCTATATAACCCTAAAATTACTTGAAATGAACCAAAAAGAAAAGAGAAAAAAATATCTACAAATAATTAAAAATGTTTCCACAAAGGTGATGTTACTAGCTGTAAGCAACAGGTCTCCTCAATCATATTAAATTCTTCTAAATAATAGAAAAAGAAAAGCTTACTTTCCAGTGCACTTCTATTGACTTTACATTGAGTGGGCTGAAGAAGAAGGGTTGGTCTTGCTGGTTCAGAATGGGCAGAGGCAGAAGTAAATCCATATAAAGAGGCCCTGCGCAGTTCAAACCAGTGTTGTTCAAGGGTCATTGAATATATACATATAAAAGAAAAAAAAAGGAAAAGAAAGAACGAAAAGTGTACTTGTGTGATTTTGTTTGTATCTCCAAGTAGACTTCCAAAGGAAGGGACTGTGCTGTTTTGGCTCACACCCTACCCATGTGCCTAGAGACACAAAACAAAAAAACCCTTGAAGGCATGGCTACATTGGTGACTATTTTAAAATATCATTGTCAAAATCAGTCCTTTATTTTCCATGGCATATATACATTCCCTCAGACCCTTGTATGTACCTATGATTTTGAATATTTTATACTTTTTTCTCTTAAAATTCTCCAGTTGAAGAAAACATTGACTTAAAGATATTGGCCCCTCAAGATGTTATGCAGAAAAAAAAGTCATGAATGCTGAATTCCATCTAGAATATACAGAACCTCTTATGATCATGTTCCTTCCAAAATTCAATTCCAAGTTCTCTTTTTCAATTTCTAGGCTATGCTATAGCACTGCTGACGTAGGTATGGATCAGTGCCACTGGGAATTCTCTCTCTGCCTGAGTCCCTGCATGAAGCCTTCTTTATCCTCCTTCAGTTAGGTACAGAAAACTTTCTTCCTAATATCCTATTTAGTGTGTGTGAACATATATGAGCATGCACATACATACACGATAAAGCTCTTTTTAAGTGTTTTTTGCAATCGCCTATTTTTTTTTGCATGTTTATTAATTTCTTTTATTTTGTTTTGAGAGAGAGTCATGCTCTGTCACCCGAGCTAGAGTTGCAGTGGTGTGATCATTGCTCATGGCTACCTCAAAATCTTGGATTGAAACTATACTCCTGCCTCAGCCTTCAAGCATCTGGGACTAAAGGTGAGCCCCACAACTCCTGGCTAATTTTTCCATTTTTCCATAGAGATCAGGTCTCACTCTTGCCCAAGCAATCCTCCTACCTCCCTGAGTGGCCTCCTAGAGTGCTGGGATTACAGGCATGAACCATCATGACTGGCCACAATTATTTGCTTGTATTGTCTAAGTTAATTAGAGAGTTGTGGGAAGCCGCTTTTGCTCCTGCTATGGCTGAGGTTTGACCTTCGCTGAGAAGAAACTGGCAGAAGCCAAAACAGGGAGTGTCGAGAAATGCTCATATTCTTGTAAAATTTTGTTGTAAACATATTTTCATGCTTCCTCCCAAACTTCAGAATTTGTCCTTTTCATGTTAGCAGTGGAGTAAATGCTGGACATAATAATTATTAGGTGTTTCGAATTTTTCAGGAAGTATGTGCTTTGCATTACAAACATTACCAACATTTTATCATATCAACAATACACAAGACAGATTTTACTTATGAAAAAAAGAATAAATATAAACTTTAAAAAATTAAGAAAATGTCAGGTTTTAGGACTGAAAATTTATTTTTCATATCTGCAATATAGTGTTAAAAATTACTATATCATCCCTATAATATTTGGTACACGTGTTTAGTCTTTTTAAAATATCTCACAAACTCTAAAATGTTCTACATAAAATAACTGCATATATTTTATTTTATTTATATATTTATTTTTTTCTTCGAGATACTCTTACTTTGTCACCCTTGGTAGATTGCCACAGCATCATAGCTCATACTGTTGGGCTCAAGTGGTCCTCTTGCCTCAGCCCCCTGAGTAGCTGGAACATATGCACCCACCACAATGCTCAGCTAGCTTTTTTTAGAGACCAGGTCTTGCTGTAGTTCAGAATGGTCTTGAACTTTTAAGCTCAAACAATGCACCCACCTCAGCCTCCCCAGAATGCATCACTCCTGGGCTAACTGTATATATTTTATTAGAATTATATAAGAATTTATAAGAATTATAAAGAATTATCTAAGAATTTATTAGAATTTATAAGAATTATTCCTAAATACTTGGGTTTTTTACATTATTTTAAAGTATATCTTTCTTTAACATTTCATTTTATAGTTTTTTTATTTTATTAATAAACAATTTATGTTTATAGATTAATATTAAACAGGTTTTATTTTTCTGTGTTTTAATTAGAAAATTTTTAATTTCTTACCCTTGCTTTCTTAAGCTATATCCAATAGTGCTATATGCTTTTAGTGGTATCTCCACCTTGTTACTGATTTTAAGGAATGTTTTCTATACAGCTAAAGTAGTTTGTATAGAGTTTTTTTCCAATGTATACAATATGCCAAGAGATATATTTTACTTCTAATCTACTTAATTTTAATCATAAATGTATAATAAGTTCAATATTATATTGTAACATTTGGATTTTGTCAATTAGATTTAAGTGTTTCCTTATATTCTTGAATTCCAAGTAAGTAAAGCAATTTGCCTCTTCTTACTTTTTGTATAGTTACTTGTTATTGCTAATAGTTTGTTTAGAATTTTTTAATGTTTATTTATAAATGTAAGTAATTTACAGTGTTTCTCTACTGTACTATACTCATCAAAGGTATGCTGCCAAGTATTTATTATTCCTCCTTTATAAAGATCTACTTCCACTTAATGAATAACAAATGTATTTTTTCTGCCTCATGATTTTCCCAACATTTTCTTTTCTCTAGCTCACTTTAGCGTAGGAGTACAGTGTGTAATACATGTAAAAAATGTGTTAATTAATGTTATACTGTCAGTAAGGCTATTAGAATTAATAGCTAAATTCTGAGGAAGTTAAAATTTGTATCTGGATTCATGAGTATGCATGGATTATCTTCTCTAATCCTTCACTGTTCAAGGGTCAACTGTAACTGAAAAAGTGTTATTATATAAACAAGAATTATTGGTTGCTATGAAAGATTAATGTTAATTTTTTATTATAATCAATAATGAAGAAAAAGACATTTTATTATAAAGATATTTACACTAGATTGTTTTACAATTTATAATCACCAAGATGTGAAAACAACCCAAATCTTCATCATTTCAGGAATGTATTAACAAACTATAGTGTAAGTATACCATGAAATACTATTCAGCCATAAAAAGACAGCAAGTTTACATCTTTTGTATTAACCTGGATGGAGTTGAAACACAATCTTCTCAGTGAATTATCATAAGAATGGAAAAACAAATATCCCATGTCCTCCATACTAGCATTGAATATGGGAAGCCAGTAGACAATGTAATTCACGTTCACATGGGAGAAAAGCTCATTTCAATTCAAGTTGAGGGGAAGAGGAATGAAGGGAGGGTTGGGGTTCTCCCACTCAATGGTCACAGTGTAGGGGAGTTTGGTACACTTTTGGGGTGCCCAACACAAAAAGAAAGACTCTACCTAACAAATGCAAGTATTGTAACTTGGTTGTTTGTACCTTCATATTAACCTGAAATTTAAAATAAAGAAAACACAATTAATATTAAGATGTTATTTAATGATATATTTGGGGAAGGGAAAGATGTCTTTGAGGGGATGGTAATAAAACTGAAATCTAAAGGATAGAGAGTAAGTACCTAAAGAAATTGTCAAAGCAAATTAGGGCTCAACCTAGCATAAGAAACATTACCAGATAAGTACCACTGATAACATAATTAAAACTTTACTAATTGAAAAATACAATTTAAGTGGAGATTAATAAAAAATGTCTTCAATTTTTATAGAGACATGTTTTAGGTCAACTGAATTTGAAATTGAATTTGTTAAGCTTAACACTCTGAGACAAGACTGAACTTGAGAAGTTCTCTACTTGACAGGCTAATAGTTTCCCTTCTGTTTTCTTTCTCTAAAGATCTGTAAAACTCCTGAAGAGTCAAGAATGTTTCTAAATGTGAAGGAAATGATCCCTGAACTTACAGACTTCACAATTTAGTGTGGGACATGAACAGAAAAACGTGAGGGTGTTAACTCTGAAGTGCCAATTATATATGGTCAGTAAAATAAGCAGTTGACGATAAAGTTCTTGGGTTAGTAAGAAAGTTTAAGGCTGATAGATGGTTCAGAGTGGTAGTGCAGTTGAAGGTAAGGAAACAAATGGCATGTCCTTTCCCATAATGTGTTATATACAGAGCCATAACGTAATGTATGGCCACCAGAGGAGCTAGTCACCAAATACCCTCTCCATTCTTTGGCAAAAATCCTATGTACAATCTTTTAGGCATGACCATAGATAATTGTCTTAGGATTCTCTAGAGAAATGGAACCAATATTTTATAGAGAGATAGAGAGAAAGAGATTGGTGGTGAAGGATTGACTTACAAGATCATGGAGGCTAAAGAGCCCCACCATCTGCTGTCTATAGGCTCAAAGGCCTGGGAACCAAGGGACCCAATGATGGATGACCCAGTCCAAGTCCAAAGGCACTATTATCTAAGGACAGAAGAAGAGAGATGTCCTGGCTCAAGCAGAAAGGGTGCTATGGTGTCATAGCTCACAGCACTCCCAAACTCTTGAGCTCAAATGATCCTCTTGCCTCAACTTCTGAGTAGCTGAGATTACAGGTACCTCCCCGAAGAAGACCTGCCTAGTTTTTCTTTTTTTAGTAGAGATGGGGTCTCGCTTTTGCTCCGGCTGGTCTCAAATTACTGAGCTCAGGTGATCCACCTGCCTGGGGCACCCAGAGTGCTAGGATTATAGGCATGAGCACTGCACCCAGTGTGGAATGAAAAATTTTCCTTTCTCCACTTTTTTGTTTTAATCAGTCCCTCAACACATTGGATGAAACCCACCCATATTGATAATGGCAGTCTTCTTCACTCAAGTCTACTGATTGAAGTGCTCCTATCTTACTCAAACACATTCACAGCCACGCCCAGGAACAGTCTTTATTAGGCCTCTGGGCATACCTTAGCATGGTCAAGCTGACATATAAAATCAATTATTCTAATAATTACGAGGTTTTACCTATCAGGGATCTTAGGAAAAGCTTCTCCACACCAGACTTGGTATATAGCAAGTGCATGACAATCTTTGAAGGAAGTTATACTCAAGGACTCAGACCTTTTTATCTAGCCATTTTGTGATGGTTTCTGCATTCCTGACCTAAGCATCTTCTGAAGCCTCTTTATCAAAACACCTTTGTATAGGCCTTCCCCACACACCTGTGCTGAGACTCTTTATGGAAGGGATAGAACTTAGAAACCTTTCCTCTTGTCACCCAACATCCAGTGCTTTCTTCTCCTAGACCCCTCTTCTTTTCTTCTCTCTAGGTCCCTGGGTATATCAAATTTCAGAAGCCTTAGGTTTTGCTCTTTTAGTAGTGAGAGAGCCTCCCCTTCCCATCCCATCTGAGCTAATACATCTAAACCTTACCCTATAATTTCTGTGAGAATTAGACAAAATCTTGAGGGAGGTGGAGCTTTCTCTCTTAGCTTATACAATAGGAATAAGTTTTTATTTGTTGCCTTAATCAGCTTCTCCAACAGCTGACAGCTCCACTCTCTCAAGGTCAGCTTGAGAGAGGATAACCGAGAAGGGTGAGGTCTAGGAGAACAGGTCTTCTCAAGGAGACCACAAGGATACACTTGCAGGGTCCTCTCCCACTTAGGAATTTGTAAACTTAACTTCCTGAAACTTGGAAATTTCCAAATTCTGTGAAATACTGCAGTTCTATAGGGACCGGACTAGCATCTCCCACTTGATTCAAACTGGCCAATAAGAAGGGAACCTGGGGGTTGGGACTTTTAAACTGGCGATAAAAAGGGAAAAACCAAGCCAGTCGGGGGGCACGGCCATTTGGAATTCTTCTATGCCGTAAGCTCCCTGCTGGTGTATAAAGTCCTTCCTCTTATAAACATGGTGTTTGGGTGCTCTTTCTCTCCCTTGGGACTTGTCTTCCTGCAACAAGCTTAGCTCCTGATGAGTAGAACATTTTTGTAATTAATCAGTTCATGTAGGTATTAAATACAGTGTCAAAATCCTTCCTATCAGTTCTTTAGTCTGTCAATAAAACCTATTCATTTCTGACATACATATTTTAAAAATGAGGATAAATATAGTATTTAAGGGCACACAATATTTAATTTTTTTGGATTAGATTATCTACTGAGATGTGCCATTTGGCTTCCTGATCATGAAATTGCTTGCAAAAAACTCCATGTTCAGAAGAAAATCTCTATTAATTAATGGAAATGCTAATAACTTTAAGTTTGTTTAAGGCCTTTTTAAAAAAAAATCATTGTTCAATTTATATCCTTACAGACATAGAAAAATGGCTAAATGTAATTTCTTGAGATCGTGAAATCACCAAATGAATGGTCTACTGAGTTGAGTGGACACAGGAGCACAGTTTAGACTGTTTCACCTTATTCTTCCCTTATTTTAGCATTTTTAACTATTCAAGCTACTTCTAGTGTAGTGGACTTTAATAGCAATAATGTAATTATGAAAATCTTGTCAGGTAACTGTAATGATCATAAGCCAGGGCTTTATTAAATCAAAAATGAAAAGGGTATGTTTGCATGGGCCACAATAATAAAATGAATTATTTAAATAGAAATAATAGCCATAAAAAGACATAGGTTATCCTAGTCTCATTGTAGTTACTGTTTTTTATTCCAGAGGCAAAAAAATCTTAACAGTTTTAAAGGCAGTTGTGTAGATTAAAAGCTGTATTTTCTAAAGCTCTCCCTCTCTTTTCTGTTTATATAATTACGTGCACCCCTACACACACACACACGTATTATGTACAAATATACAAGGGCTGTCCAGAAAGTATCCAGCCATGGCTAATACTATTTTTCTTATTACATGGCTGTATACATTCCAGACAGCTCTCATATATATACAGAATGCAAAAGGAAGTTGTTTATCCTTTTTGTCTCTTAATTTTTTAACTATAAAATGAGGATGATGATATCTAATTAATAGGACTATGTAGAGATGATTGAGTAATGTAAAGCACTTAAAACAGTTCTAATAGCACATCATCAATATTTAAATGGGAGGGGAGAGAGAGAAGTATGATGGATAGATGAGTATGTGTGTGTACATCAATATACATGTACACCGTGTCTCTGGTTGGCTAAGAAATGAAATTGACAAGTAACATTAAGTTACGTGCTAGCACACTGAAAGAGTAGAGAGAGATCCTACTTAGTAGAAGGATTTGAGATAGTTTCATTAAAAGGGGTATGTATGTCAAAGTAAACTTTGAAGTAAATGAGGCATTTAACAGCCTAAATACACAACAAGGGCACTGATAGATAAGAGAATAAATGGCCTGGGCTACAGAATAAATGCCTCTGGGTTAGTGGAATAACTGCAATGTGAAAATGTCATTTTGCTTTAAGTCTCTTTTTGTTGTTTTCAAGTGATTTAATATAAAATTTGCACATAAATTCATGTAAGTAAATAAATATGAAGTGGAACAATAATCTAGATGTGAGTTGGCTCATCCATTTCATAAATTAGATAGAATGGTAATTTAGAAGGCACATTTGAAGTGTTATTATAATTTACATTGTTTTGGTAGCTCTAAAATTTAGCTTTAGGGGAAATGTATGCTTTAAAAGATGCTTTGGGAAAAAAATTGGTATGGATGTCAATGCTTATTTCTTAAAACATTTGAACACCTACAAAGAATTGTTAGATACCTTCATTTTTTATTGTTGGATATTCATTGAGGGAACAGAGAACCAGGTGACACTGATTGCATTTGTTAGGTACAGTCCCTCTTATAATTAGTTGTGTCCCATCCCTAAGAGGTGTGTCACTCCCTGAACCCCCTTCCTCCATCATGTACTAACTCATCAATTGTCCTCGTATCAGAATTGAGTACATAAATAGGGTTTTGCTTCTCCATTCTTGTGATACTTTACTAAGAATAATGTGTTCCACTTCCATTGAGTTTAATACAAAAGATATAAAGTTTCCATCTTTTTTAATGGGTGAGTAGTATCCCATGGCATATATATACCACAGCTTGTTAATCCATTCTTGGGTGGGGAAAGACTTTATGAGAAAGAATTCCATGACAATTAAAACAACAAAAATAAACAAATGGAACTTAATTAAACTGAAAAGCTTCTGTACAGCTCAGGAGACAAAAAAGCAAATAGACAACCTACACAATGGAAGAGGATATTTGCATATTATGAATTGGACGAAAGCTTGATAACTAGCATCTACAGAGAACTCATTTTAATCAAAATAAAAAGAGCTGACAGTCCCTGATATGACTGGGCAAGAGAAATGAATAGAAACTTCTCTAAAGAAGATAGACAAATGGCTAACAAGCATTTGAAATTGTCCCTAAATATCAGAGAAATGCAAAACAGAACCACTCTGAGATTTCACCTAACCCCAGTGAGAATGGCCCACATCACAAAGTCTCAAAACTGCAGATCCATGACGTGGATGTGGAGAGAAGGGAACTC
Source organism: Arctocebus calabarensis (assembly GCA_963573935.1). NCBI lineage: Eukaryota > Metazoa > Chordata > Mammalia > Primates > Lorisidae > Arctocebus > Arctocebus calabarensis. The sequence goes on from CAUYON010081953.1 coordinate 10,592, forward strand.
TTTTCCACTGCTAGTGGGACTGCAAACTATAATACAACCTTTATGGAAGAAAGTATGGAGAATTCTCAAAGACGTCAAACTAGACCTCCCATTTGATCCTGCAATCCCATTACTAGGATACTTTCTTTATCTATGTTATACCTGTTTCTTGTCTACTTGTTCCTTGTGTACTTGATTTGCCTTTAAAAAATATTTTGCCTTCTGTTTTTCTATTGTCACATTTATTCCAAGTTATTAACAACTGTTACTTATAAATGAAAATTTGAAAAATACTTAAAAATATGAAATACATTTCTATCTAATTTGGGAAAATCATGGCTAAGTGTAAAATATTGATTTGTTGTTAAATTGTTTATTTTAAAAATATTATTTCATGGCTTGGTACATGTACTTCAGTGGCTAGGGCATCAGCCGTATATACAATGGGGCTGGCGGGTTCAAACCCGACCCAGGTCTGCTAAACAACAATTACAACTATAACAAAAAAATAGCCAGACATTGTCATGGGCACTTTAGTCCCAGCTACTTGGGTGACTGAGGCAAGAGAATCACTTAAGCCTAAGAGTTTGAGGTTGCTGTGAGCTGTGACACCACTGCACTCTATTGACAGTGACATATTGAGACTCTGTCTCCAAAAACAAAGATCATTTCATACCAAGAAGTAATATCTGTCATTAGCATCTACTTTATGCCACTGCACACAATTTTAATATTTCAATGAACTTATAGTATATGTTAAAAAATTGGCTGAGTTTCCTATTTCAAAAATCACTAGATGTGGCTTTCAAGAGTTATGTCATTTGAGGTTGGCTACTGTCTTAAATACACTGACAGAAAATCTCAGGGCTCAATAGTTAAGCATTAGCTTTTTATTCAGGGAAAAACAAACAAACAAACAAGAATTCCACAGATACAGTTTATGTGCAATTTAGGTGGAACCACCAGATAGAAGTATAAAATGATGGCAAATAATTGTAAGGGAAACAGCTATAAAAGCAACATTTGTTTTTTCATCTCCAACTTTAAACAAAAATACGCTTCATGAGTTATGGGACTTACGGCCATCCTCAGGGGGACTGGAGGACGAGCACACTTCTCACATCAGAAGTCATATCAATGTAAATTTGCACTGCTATTTCAGCATAAGTCTGATTATGAAGCCAACAGATAAAGCTTACAAAATGGGAGGGGTAATCGGGGAGTTGCAGCTATGTAATTAATGGAATTTCATGAATATAATTAAGTCTAAGATATTTTCAATTTTTAAGAGGTATTTGTGTGTGTGTATGTGTGCATATGTGTGTAAATTGGGCTACCTTCTTTTCTGAATAATTGCCCATCCACCCTCTTCTCCCTTCCCAAGCTATCCCTTTTGCTTCAGTGGCACAACCTCCTCCAGCCCACTTTCCGGTTAACCAGCTTAATTCATTGAGCTCTAGAAAAGTTTGTGGATTGACTAGTGTAAGGAAAGGAAGGTGTTAATTTTGCTCTCTTTTTATTTCACCTCTGCATTTGCTGATTGCTTTTGTAAGGAAGCTATTCCAAATGACATCAGTATAAGGCTAGTGCCCTTACAAATATAAAACAAACAAGTCTACGTCGTTGTTAAGGTTTCATAAGGTCTGCTTGCCATATTAGAACTCACAGTGCTCTCAGAATGTCAGATCAACTGCACTTTACCTCAGCCAAGTGCATTTATGCTTCTACTTTCTGGCATCCTGCCACAGCTGAGTTGGTTTTCATTTATCAAACACTGCAGCACTGCACTCTAACTAGGCAAGTGCTCCTCATTTCTGCCCAAATCTCTTTATCATGGAATTGGGTTCATTTCAAAAAGTTTATCATTTTGAAAAGGAACTGCAATGCAAAAACAATGCCATTTATCAGCTTAGGCAAGGAGACTGCTAGGAAATGATAAATTTCCTGTATGTGGCTTTGGTTTATCATCAGTTTATTTTAACTTCTCCTTGCACTTGCTGGAAACACTTGTGTGACAGGTAAACCTTAAGTGCCTCAGGCCCCTCTCCCCTGATAAATGTGCTTGATAATTCAGATGCGCATTTACAAGGTTGTCTTCCAACAGAGTGTACAAGAAAGGGAAACTGTAAGGATCATAGAATGTTTTAAGAATACATAGTCTTAAGAATCATTTAGTCAGATCTTCTAATCTGTAAAGAAAACCTCACTGAGATCTTAAGACCTTAAGTGGTCAAACAAGCAAAGAAACATCATGGAGCCCGTTTATGGCAGAGCCAGGAACTGAACCAGAAAAAGACATTTTCTCTCAACCCACTTAAACACATGAGTATGCTGTGATAATAAGTTCATTAAAAGATACCTACTGAAGCTCTACCGGCTAGAAACCAAAGATATGTATGGATAAGGAAAATATATTCATATTCTATTGAGATTTTCAGTGTAGTGAATGATAGAGTTGTAAAATTATTGCAAAAATAAATATTTGTGATAACCATGTAAAAAGTGCAAATGAGAAATTGTAATCATCTTCTGTTGAAAAACATGGGGAATCAACACTGGCAGCAGGTGGTCTTTGAAATGTGATAATTGAACCCTCCTGACCTCCCCACCTCTTACAAGCCCCACTCCTTAATACTATTGCATCGTTCATTAAGTTTCAACAACTGAATTTTGGAGGTGACACATCTAAACCATAGCTAGCAAGAGGGAAAGAAATAAATTTCCTAGGCAGAGGTTTCCAAATTATTTACATAGAAACATTGACTTCAAGGAAGTGAAGAATAAATCACCACCTTTAGAAGCTCAGTGTAAGAGTGGGCTTCTTACAGTGACTTCCCTTCACAAGAAGTATGGAAAGTAAATAAATAACTTGCTAGTGGAGAAACTTAACAAATCTTATTCAGTTTATTAAGGTTAACATTGAGAGGAACGCATAGTTTCTGTGGTTTGAATGTGCTGCCCAGAATTCACGACTGTGAACGCAATTCCCAAAGTAACATTGTTGAGAGGTGAGACCTACTGGGATGTGTTTAGGTCAAAAGGGCTCTGTTCTCATGAATGGACTAGTGTCATTCTAGGAAAGACTCACAGGTGTGGGTTTGCTCTCCTGGGCTCTCTGCCTTTCCACATTCTGTCCTGTGATGAAGCATTTGAGAAAGCCCTGACTTCATGCCAGCGCCTTGATCTTGTCATAACTGTGAGTAAATAAATTTGCTATTTATAAATTTCCTGCCCTGGGTATTTTGTTATAACACCTCCAAAGTTACTAAGACAGTCATGTCAAGACAGTCAAGTACTCTTGATAGAAGGTGATGTGTGGTCTTCCTCACCAAAACCTATAAACTCTGTTTAATTATGAAAACAAACAAACCTACATGCCAAAATCAAAAGATCAGAATAGTCACAATTGACAGGCATTCTACACAATACCTGACCAGTGCTCCCCAAAATTGCCAAAGTCATCAAATACAAGGACAATGTCTGAGAAATGTCACAGCCGACAAGAGCCTAAGATGCAGCAATTAACTGCTACATAGTATTTTTGATGGGATTGTGAGATAGAAAAAGGGCTAGAAAACTAGAAATCTGAAGAAAGTGTGGACTTTGGTTACTAACAATGTCTAAATAGTAGCCATATTAATAACAATAAATTTACTATACTAATGTAAGATAGTATTAAGGAAATCTGTATCTGCCCATGGTAATGTTGGGGGTGGAGGGGGATTATATGAGAACTTTGTTATATTTGCAGTATTTCTGTGAATGTAAAACTGTTCTCTTAATAATTTTTTGATTATTTAAAATTATAACATCATTATAAAGAGAATGGGCAAATATAATATTTTAGTAAATCTCAAAAGAAGAATATTTTATAAACCAGTGAAAAAAAGATGATTGAAAGCTGCCCTCCACAAAATATATGGAAACTCTTACAACCAAACAAAAAAATCATTGAAACCAATTTTTTACAAAGTTAAGAATATAACCAAAGTTAAAAGTATGTCTTGGATGAATGTGAAAAAATAAAACAACAAAAATCAGAACAATGATATTTCAAAAAGTCTGGTAGTGTCTACCCTCAGAACATAGGCTGCAAGCTGCCAAGGTATAGGAGAGCAGATAGCTGAAGATAAGCAGGTTTCAGCTTTATTATAATTGATGTTTACCATTTAATAAACAAGCAGCTTGAACATATTAATATAAATAAATAAAGGTAATACGTGCAGCAAAAATGAAAGCAAGCTGTGAGCAGGAATTATCATCAATCAATCTGTACACCTGAGGTCAGTAGGAATAACAAAACAAAAATCTAGTTACACTTAAATTGACATTTGATATGCAGGGTGTCCATAAAACAGGTGTGCAATTTAAATTACACTGCACACCAAATTTATGGACAGCCTGTATTTATCTCAGATCAATACTTTTTTTTTTGTAGAGACAGAGTCTCACAGATGGGGCAAGAGACAAAGAAATAGTTATTTTATTTATTTATTTATTTATTATTTATTTACTTTTGAGAGAGAGTCTCACTTTATGCACTTTCTTTGTCTCTTGCCCCATCGGTTATTTTCTATTTTCCGATTTTCCAACAGCCTCCTCCACCACCAAGCCTCTGGAAAGGAATCCATAGCGTATCGGGGCTGGTACCTGACATTGTACATGTACCACATTTTTAATCTATTCATCTGTTGATAAACACGGAGGTAGATTTCATATCATGGCCTGTTATTAATAATGTTAAATATGGAGATGGACATATCTTTTTGCAATACTGATTTCCTTTCCTTTGGATAGTAAAGATTAGAACCAATAATGGGAATGCTTAATAATCAGGTAGTTCTAATTTTAGCTTTTCAAGAAATCTCCCTCCTTTTTTCCATAATGTCTGTCCTAACCTACATTCTCACTGACAATGCATAGAGTTCCCCTTTTTACACATCCTCAAGAGCATTTATTATTTTTCATCTTTTTGATAAAAGATAGAAAATAGACATTCTAACTCAGGCAAAGTGATATCTTATTGTGATTTTGATTTTGATTTTCCTAAAGACCAGTTATCCTGAGAATGTTTTCATACACTCGTTCGCTATTTCCATATCTTCCTTAGAACAATGTCTATTCAACGTATTTGCCCATTTTTATTTTATTTATTTTGGGGGAAGAGATCATGGATGATGTGTGTTTGTTTCTTGTGTGTTTTCACATTAATATAAAGGTGTATATGATTAGGGTACATCATGTTTGTTAGGTAAAGTCCAAGTTGTAGCAGAACCCTTCACATAGGAGAAGTGTCATATTTTTAATTTGGATTCTTTGATTTTATTTATTTACTATTGAGTTACTTCCCTGCCTTGTATTTTTTTGGATATCAATCCCTGAATAATTTACAGGGATCATATCAGACCAAAAACCCATACTACAACAGAAAATAAAAATTGCTTCTAAAATATATTTCTATGTCACTGAAAAAATGTTGGTAAATATAAAATGTTAGTGGCATATACCAAAAATGCACTGAATGTCTAGAGTTATCAATTAGTCAACATATGATTGCAAATAACAGGAACATTTTCTTAGTAAGAAAAAATGCTTTAAGTGTTATTTGAAATGCCGGTAGGGCTGAAGAGCCAGCCTACTCTATTGGAATCTTGTATTTATCAAGTCTGGTCTTTTTGTAACACCCCTGACATCCCCATCAGGCACGGTCTCCCACTGTTATATTTCAACCTCTGAAAATTTGATGTCTCTGGAAGCTGAATATCTCCAGGAGGAGTCTGTCTATTGCCACTGTCACTTTATATCTCTAATTTCAATATTGCAGCTTTCAGTGGAGCTTGGGTTACTTGTCTGGGCTCATGATACACTGGCATTGGGACAGAGAGTTTCTGGATTCTACCTGCATTTGCACAATTTTAAAAATTTCTCAAACTAAAAAAATGTGTGAGAGGAGGCTTTTGAACCAAAAATACATAGATAAATAGATAGATTTCTATTAGGGTATTTCTGGCAAAACTGAATCTATTTGCAACTGTTTACCTGAATACTGGCAAGGCATAGTTGAAGAGAGCTAAACCATGTTGTTTGTGTATTTCTGCTAAACCAAGTGGTATCAGATTGTTAAGAAACAACTTCAAAGAAATAGGATCATAACCCATTTCTATGTTAAGCCATTAGATACTTTAGAATATGTTAATAAGACATTTCTCTAATGGTATTGGCTGTAAATTAAATACCACCCTAATGAAAAAGCCTGAGTTATAATAAGTTCATATTATTTAGTTCTTAACTGATCCTTCACAATAAGTCAAAGCTAAAAACAATTGTGTTCCTTATAATAGAGTTCTCTGCAGAAATTCTGTCTCTAAAGACTCACCGTTTTTAGCATTTTGCTTTATAACTCTGAAATGTAGCAAATAATTAAAAGGTATATAGCTTCTTACACAAAATATGAAATTATGGTAAAGATTAGAGAAAAACACTATTCTTTTTAAAAAAAATTGAATAGAAATAAATCACTTGTAGTTTGTTTCAGGGAGTATTAAGGCTCAGAAAATTTGCTATTTGGATTTGGGTTGAGACTTAAACCAAAATCTAACATAGTTGTATTATTATTTTTCTTTAGGCAGCCAGGAAGCAAACCAAGGGGACATAACAGGTTCTGTGGATAAAGTGGCACATTATTTGTTAAAACTGTTTCCTGGGTACTATAATCTGAACATTTATATCCCATCGAAATGCACATGCTAAAATTCTAACCCCCAAAGTGATGGTATTAGGACATGAGGTCTTTAGGAAATGATTAGGGCATGATGAATTTTGTACCCTTATAAATGAGGCCCAAGAGGGACCTCTGACCTTTCCCCAGTTCAGGCACAGTGAGAAGGGGCCGTCTATGAACCAGGCCCCAGATTCTTACCAGTCGCTGAATCTGCTGATGCCTTGATCTTGCACTTCCAGCTTCCATCACTGTGAAAAATAAGCTCCTATCATTTCTAAGCCTCCCATTTCGAGGAACAGCCAGCCAGCCATATCTGTGAGTTTCACATCTTAGGATTCAGCCAGTTACCTGAAAGATAGAAAGTGCTTTCCTAAATCGTGTCAGTACTGAACACGTACAGACTTTAGTTTTTTGTCCTTTTCTTAAACAATATAGTATTAAAACTATTTACATAGGATTTACATTGTATTAGGTGTTACAAATAATTAAAAGATGTGCTAAAGGAACAGGAGGCGCTACCTGGGTTACCTAAAAATACTGCTCCATTTTACATCAGGGATTTGAGCATCCACGGACTTTTTTTTTATTTTTGTAATAAGAATAAAAGAGACGGACTCTGTCTCACTTAATCACCCTCGGTAGAGTGCCGTGGCGTCACACAGCTCACAGCAACCTCCAACTCCTGGGCTTAGGTGATTCTCTTGCCTCGGCCTCCCAAGTAGCTCTTCCACTGATTTTGCATCAACGTGAGGTCCTGCCTCAGCGGTGCCGCGTGAAGTCGACATAAGCGCAGTGCGGGGCTGCGGCCGGTGGCGGCGGTAGTGAGACCAGCGCTGCGGTCCAGCCTCGTTCTCCCTCCATAGTTTCTCTCCGCGCTCGCTAGTAGTTTAGCTCCCAGGCTCCGCTGGCCTTCCCACCTGCCGCACTGACTGCGCCACCGGCCTGTGCCGCGAGTTGACCTCTTCTCACTGCACCTGCTGTGCTGGCAGGGACGCCTTGCCTTCCACCGTCCCCACCGCGGAAATGTCTGAGAACTAGTCTTGCACCATTGCAGAGCAAATCATGGAAAAATTGAGGGCTTAACAGCTGAATTTGTGAACAGAGAGTTCCTCAATTCCACAAGTGTAGGCATGATTTCAGTCAAATCTCCCGGAGCTGCCGAAATTGAAAAAGCTTGAGCTCAGCGACAATAGAATCTTTGGAGGTCTGGATGTACTACAGAAAAACTTCCCAATCTCAAACATCTAAACTTGAAAGGAAATCAACTGAAAGCTAGCAGCATCTTGACAACTTTGAAAAAGTTGGAATCTCTAAAAAGCCTGGACCTCTGTAACTGTGAGGCCACTAACCTAAATGACTATGGAGAAAGTGTCTACAAGCTCCTACCCCAGCTGAGCTACCTGGATGGTGTGAGCAAGAGGACCAGGAAGTCCCCAACTCGGCTGCAGAGGTGGATGGTGTCCAGGAAGAAGGAGAAAATGAACAGGATAAGGACAGTGAAGAGGAAGAACTTGATGAAGATGAAGTCGAAGATGCAGAAGATGAAGACAGTCTGAGGGAAGAAGAATTTGGACTTGATGGAGAATTAGATGTTGAAGAAGAAGATGAAGATGAGGATGAAGAGGAAGAAGAAAACTGTAAAAGTGGAACAAAGAAGAGGGAAACAGATGATGAAGGAGAAGATGATTAATAGCTCAAATGACCTGCAGACTCAGAACTGTTCTGAATCTGTGGAACTGCGCATGATTTGGGAGCTGTTTAAAAAAAAAATGTATATATATATATATATATACACACATATACAACAGCTATGATACAAACCTCAGGACACCCACCCAGCCAAAGACCCAAAGAATAGCTCCTGTGATATTCCACTTTTCTCTCTTGAGTCCCTTGTATCCACCACCACACTTGGGGACTTCACCCCAACAAAATTGTAAATGTTGTTAGGTTTTCATGTGAGACTCTTGATGTAGGGTGGATAGCTGTATTGGTGAGTCAACTGTCCATGGCTACCAGTTATGCCAACAGCATTTTTACTTTCTGTACAACAAAAAAGCTTTGTAAATAAAATCTTAACATTTTGGGTGGAAAAAAAAGGTCCTAGCAACAATCTCCCAAGCATACCAAAGAATGAATGCATTGTGTATTAGCAAACTGTTAGGCTGTTAGGGTGGCACGGTTATCACTTGTAGTAGTTGCCAAAACAAATGAAGACAGCAAAATCAAGTAAAGTTTAGACAAGGAGGAAGTATTTATTGCAATCTCTTAGATATCAAACAGTGGTCTTAGTCACCACAGGCACTATGGAGGGCACAGAGCTTTGATTTTATACACAGAGTTGAAGAGTAACAAAAGTAACTATGGGGGTTAATCTGAAAAACATTATGCTATGAGAATGATGCCAGACCCAGAAGGGAACATTATGTATGATTTCATTTGCAGTAAATTCCAGAAGAAGTTATATCAATTTATAGTGACAAAAGTCTATCAGAGACTGTGGTTAGAGTAGCAGGATTTTAACTGCAAAAAGGTACATGGATATTTTGGTGGGTGAAGAGACTATTCTATATCTAGAAAATGTTGGAATAGACATCAAGCATGATAAAATTCATCACTCTTTACCTTGAAATGAGTTTTCATTGCATCTTTTTAAAATTTATTGACTAATATAAAAAGGTACTTGCTTATTCTAGATATTAACACATCTTTAAACCCCCACATTTACTCAAGCTGGAAGGATGCATCATTTTTTAGCATCTCTGAACCAAGAAAATCTCCTTACTACCTGTTAAATGAGGCCAAAAGAAATCATGGAAGAAGAGAATCTTCTAGAAAGAAAAATAAGAGACTAAGAGGAAAATTTAGTACTTTTTCCTAGAGTTCAGAATCAGGGCATTTTCACAGAATTTCTGCTGTACAATGAAGGAGACTTTATACTGTCTTTCAGAGAAATTTCATAATAATTCTGGATAAATAACTTTGTCTGCCATTTTCTCATTTTTGGAACATTCCACTATTGTTTACTCTGTGTGTGTTGGTGTACAGAGTTGGGGTCTGGTAGCAATAAAACATTGTACGTTAAGAATAGCCAGATCATCTTCACATGGGTGGAAGCACAGCATCCAGAACTTTTGACCTTTGAGCAGAACACAAGAAATGGATGGAACTCTGTCTTGCCTACTTTGACAAGGGAAAGAAATACATTTGAATAGGAGAACAAATGAATAATTAAAAAGAAAGAAAAAAAAAGAAAGAAGGTAGTTTAGAGCAAGGAATTATGCTCATCTTTCTCTGCCTATCTATATTTTATTTCATTTACACAGAGCTAAAATATATTTCTCAGTCCGATTTTTTTTAAGGGGGTCAGAAACACTGGATCTGTCCAATGACGTGTTGGCAGAAATGCTATATACAAATTCTAGGTCTGAGTCAAAAAAACCTCATGCAATCTTCTATGCACTCTGTGTCCCTTGTCCTTTAAAAAATGCCAAATCAAGACGACCTTGAGAGTCATTGAGGAAGGAAGAGCTACACAGTTGAGGAACAAAGTTCCTTGACTGATTGCATGTGGCAGAGCTCTCCCAGTAACCTGCACTGGACCGTGGTGTGTGTGAGGAAAAAAATCCAAACAAACAAAAGACAAAAACACACATTTGTTTTGTTAAGCAATGAAAATCTTTGGTAGAGCCCTTGACATTATTCACTCTGACAATGTTAGTCTTAAATCATACTGAATAATGCCAATAAAATTTATAAAATATTGTGATGTTTGAAACCTACCATTCAAAGTCCTTAAAAACCTGTGAGGCCAAAAGAAAAAAAAGAAAAAGAAAAAGAATTCAACTTTTTATCTTTCAAGTAAGTAATACTACACAAGAGAGAATTTCCTAGAACTGCTCAAAAAGCATTTGAAATACAGTTAACCTTGGTTTGTAAAGCTGAGAAGTATACGTACAGTTGAGAATTCGAGTTACTGCAATGACATTTACTAAATACATTCTCTAAAATGTTGGTTCCAAAATCATCCCTCACTATGATTCTATTAGTCAAGCCGAAATCCCTGCACTGAGGATGTTTTGTTCTTTTTATTCTTTTCATTTTGAAACAAAAGACATTTTAGAGTCAGATTGAATAATAGTATACTGATTGCCTCTTCTGATTTTTGTTTCTCATTTCTACATTAACATCTTTGGTGTTTGTTCATTTCTTTGACTGACTGAATTTTTTATAACTCCAAACCTTTCCTCACATTTTTCAGAGGCAAAATATGAATAAAAGACGCTTTTCAAGTATGAGCATTCAGTCCAGGAGAGCAAAACCTCTCCCTTGACACTTAAGGTAGATTTAAAAAAGAATCTTTCATATAAAACTTATTTTAAAATGCCTTACTCTTCATCGACCACAATTTTCCAATTGGAGAATGTGCCTTAACTGCACTCTAACAATTAAATAATTAAAATAAAGCAATATTATCAATCTATAGTAAATTGATATACATAGCAAGAAGCATAATGAGTAGATAACAAGAAACATTATTAGAACTGATATATGATATAGCCACCAGTTGGGCTGTCTTGAGTGTGTTGCCAACTGCACAGTCAAACTTGACTCTAGGCCTTGGAGAAATTGGGGTTAACTTGATCTAACACAAGAGGAGTTCACATGTCTATCTTTAAAATACATGAGTTTCTATCCATATTCATACGTTATTCTTAAGTGAATTACATAGAAAAAGTGTAATCTCATGAAAAAATAACTCAGTAATGTATTTACTCAATTGACAAGGAAACTCCCAAAATCCAATTACTCAGTCAAGTTAGACATAAATAAAAATTAGTGAGTCTGGTTGAGAGTTATTACAGCTCAAGTCACATAGGTTCATTTAAAAGGAAGGGGGGGGGTATTGCGCCTATTATGCTGAATAATGAAAAGAAGAAATGTAAAATAAGAGAACAACTTTAAATTGGGAGAAAATTTTCATGAGTACTGAATCAGTCCCACATTTAGTATACTCATGGACCATGAGACCCTGGTAGGCCATAACCTTTATAAAATGTCATTTAGTAAATGAGAAATTTTGACCAAGTTATGTAATGTCTTTTTGCATTAATATCCTAACTCAAAGTAGGTATTAATGGTAGTGTTCACCTCAAAGGAATATTGTAAAATCAAATGAGTTATACAAGCAAAATGCTTAATACAATGACTTTTATTAAATCATGTACTTAACAAAAATAAATTATTTATGTATTCACTTATTCTTTCATTTATTTGGTGAACATTTATTAAACACCTATTGTTTCAGGAGCTGATGCAGATGTTGGGGATACAATAGTGAGCCCTACACAAAAATGTGTGTTTTTGTTCATGTTCCATTGTACTTGAGAGACAAGCAATAAAATAAGTAAACTAGGTAGCACACTAGATTTTGATGAATGATACCAAAAAACTAATGAGAGAAGAAGCTAGGACATGATGGGAAAAATAATAGCTTTTAATGAGGTAGGAGAATATATAAGTCAGCTCAGATTGACATAGAGAAATACTGCCCACAGACTGGGTGGATTAAACACTAGTAACTAATTTTCTCTCAGTTCTGAAGTCTGGCAGTCCCAAATCAATGCATTGGGTGTGGTTGATTTCTGGTGGGGGCTCTCTTCCTGGCTTGGAGACTTCTGCTTTCTCACTGTCTATACATGTGGAGAGAGAGAGAGAGAGAGAGAAAGAGAAAGACTTGATGTTTCTTTCTCTTATAAGGGTGCCAGTTCCATCAGGTCAGGAATCCACCTCAGTTAACCTTAATCAGCCCCTTAAAGACCTAAAAGCCCAGGATAGTCACATGTGGGCTTAGGGATTCAACCTAAGAATTTGGGGGGGACACAATCAGGCCATAATAGGTAGTGAGAGAAGTATTCCCTGAAAACACAGCCTTTATGAGAGTATATAAAGGAATGTTTCAGAGGTTTGCATGGGACAAGGTAAGTAAAGGAAAAAGAACGTAGAGAGAATGATGAGCCTCTGGAAAGAAGGGAAGAGTAGCAGAAAATGAGAGCAAACAGAGAGACCTGGTAATATTCAGCCATAGCACCAATGTATAGAGGTTGATTTTAATTACAGGTGAGGGATGGGAAATTTTGGTGGCAGATAAGTAACAAGTTGTGACTACACTTTAATGAGATTACTATAATTGTTATGCTGAGAATATACTAAAGGGGGAAGGTTGCAAAATAGGAAAACAGAATTGAAAGCTATTGCAATAATCCAGAGATTATAGTGGCTTGGACCAAAGTGGTAGCAGTGCAGACAATGAGTAACTATCAAAATTTAGGCAAAGTTTGAGGTAAATATAAAGATCATTTGATGAATGATATGCAGAGTATAAGAAAACAAAAGAAACAAACCTGGTTTCAATTTACCTTTTATTTTTAAACTGAGCAACAGTAAAGGGAGAGGTTATTTGCTGTTCAGGTCAGTATTACAGAGGAACAATTTGAGAAAAAATCAGACTTTGATATTTGGATAAGTTAAAAGTGAGACGCCCATTCAACATATAGAAAGTGACGTTGGATGGGCAATTGTATATACACAAATGGAGCTCAGGAGAGAAGACGGGTCACTATCAGCATGTAGACTTATTGTAAGAATGAAAACATGAAACTAGATGTTTAGGAGTTTAGGAATAAGTTTTGTTGGTGAAAGAAAACAAAAAAAAGCTAAGTCCAAGAACCGACAGCATATTTTAACTTAAGAAAGTCAGTGAGATGAGGAAGTGCTAGTGAAGATAAATAAGGGAAAGTGAGATCGGAAGAAGACTAAGAGAATGCAGTCTTTTAGGAGTCAATTTATAAAAAAGAGATGGAGGAATGTCCAACATAAATCAAATCCTACTGAGAAATGACATAAGAAGGAAATTGAAAAGTGGACTTTGGGCTTTGCAACCTAGATGTCATTGTTGGTATTGACAAAATAGATCCAATGGAATGGAGGAATCAAACATCTGATTTGTGTGGGTTAGATACAGAATCCTGGAGCAAAAAATAAATGAAAATAAAAATAAATAGCCAACCTGTAAGTATATGCAAGATTTTGGAGAATTTTGTTCAGAGTGTAGAAGGAAAGAAGTACAGAGGAATGGGCAGTAACTTTAAGGGTAAGTGAGTTAAAGTGGGAACTTTTTAAGTTTTTAAGATAGGAGGAATAAAATATGTTTGTGTATTAATAGGAAAAATCCAAATGTTTTATGAGACTTTTCTTCACTCCCATATTGAGAAATATGATGGCAATATGTACCGGAAACCAAATGATTTCCCTCTGACACTGCGAAGAAGGAAAATAAAATAAATCAGAAGTGAGTGCACTATATGAAAAGCATTGATTTGCAATCAGTTCAAGAATTTGTCCATGATTTTCTACAGTAGCTCCTTCCATAAATAGCTATTGGATTTAACATCATTGGGTTTTTAAAGTTCATATGGGGCTTATAGCATGGTAGGTCCCTTCCTTGGCGTGGCAACTCTTTTAGCTCTTACCTTATTGGACCTTTTGTTATAATTTTCTAAAATACTAATGCCTAATACTCAATTTTGTTATAATTTCCTAAAATGCTAATGCCTAATACTCACTGTAGTGAGTACCATATTCTTCAAGAAGGGAAGGTCCTCACCTTAGTAATAATGATGTGGATATCATCAAGCAGTGCCATTTCAATAATCAATTGGATGTTTACAGTATGTGTATTAGCTAAGTGTAGTTAACTAGTTGATCTGACCACTCAAGTCACCTGGAGATGTCTAAGAGGACAATACTAGTATTTGTATGATTGACTCATTGCAGGAAGGGAAATAGTAGTCACAGAAACATTTGCAGTATCAAGACTCTAATTTTCTCTTACCCATGCTTATAATTTTGTAGCAAAACTTACTGAGCTATTATGAAAGGATAAAATCTTAAATATTAAAAATCTTAGATTCCTAAGCTTCACTGCAGAATTTTTGAATTTAATAACCTCCAGATTTGTTGCTCAGGAAACTGTATTTTTTTTTATTATGGGTTAATGTGAGAGTATATATGATTAGCTTATGTTATTTGATTTGTAAGGTAACGTCTAAAGGGTCACTTGCAGTTGAATCTTTCACCCAGTAAGTGTGCTGTAAATCCCAACATTGTACCGACAAGTAGGAACTGATTGAAACCCCTCCTCACTCCTCGCTTCACCCTTCTTAAATTTAATCAGTTTTTCTCTCATGTGGGCCTGTATTGCTCCTTTACTACTTTCTAATTAGTACTAAATACATGGGACACTTACTTTTCCACTCTTGAGATATGTTACTTAGGAGAATGCTCTCCAAGTTCATCCAGATAAATACAAAAGATGCAAAGGCTCCATCTTTTTTTTTCTTTAATGCCTGAATATTTTTCCATGGTACACATATATGACAGTTATTAATTCATTTATAGGTTGATGGCCACTTGGGTTGTTTCCAGATCTTTGTGATTGTGAATCAGGGTTCTATAAACATTCAAATGTAAATGGCATTATGATCGAATGATTTTTTTCCCCCTGAGTAAATATCTAGTAATAGGATTGCAGGATCAAATGGAATGTGATTCCATTTTAGTTTTTTGAGGATTTTCCATCTTTCTCTCCAAAAACCCCATCTTACCAACAGTACATTAGTGTACTCCTCTCTCTGCATTTATAGCAGCTATATTTTAATAAAAGAAATTAAAGTGTACAAGAAAGATATAAAAAAGAATAACACAAAAATAGATACTAAAAATTAATAAAGCTATGGAATGAATTAAAAATTTGAAATGAAAATGAAGCAAATTTAAGAAAATACCAATTATATAAATCTTAAGGTTTAAAACCAAGTTTTGAAAAGAGATAAATTATACTGAGAATTAAACTATGGGAGGGAGGGGCTGAAGCTTTCAACCAACCTGAATTCAAATTGCTTTTTCACTTTTAGTAGATAAGGGAGGTGTAGAGAGGAAGACTTTGGATGAAAGAAGATCTGAATTCTGGTCTCTCCTGGCACTCTACAATGCCTGAGCTCAATAGCTTACCATAGAGCTTATTGACAGTTTCTTACCCTACCATGCCTGGGCTCGTGGTACAGTGGATCTGCTCAAAGGCGATCCTCCACCACACATTACAGGTGCAAGAGCAGATTATGCTGAGAAGTTCATCAAAGAGAATGGCCATTTCTCTCTGGGGCTGTGCATTCGAGGCTGACATCATCACCGAGAATGTGACCATTCCTCTTCCCTTCAGGACCTGTGGTGGATAAGGGCGGAAGAATTTAGGAATTCCCTGCCCATCAGCATTTTGCTGAGTCTCACATTAACAGCTCAGACAAGCCAGCCAACCCAGCACCTCTCAGACACAAGAAGGGTACAAGGGTCACAGGAAATAAGTCTGGGAGCTGGACTCAAGTGACAATGAAGCCTGCATGGCTATATCTGGCAGATGAGTGTGGGAGGTGCTGAGGAATGGGATCAGGAAGCATGCTGATATCACCTGCAGGAGAACTCCATATTGGATTAAGGTATGGGATTCAGAGAGGTATGGTCTAGTCTAGTGATCCTCAGCTGGTGTGCTGCAGCACACAGGTGTGCCATGAAAAAATTTAAAGATCATTAATTATTTTTAAAATAAGTTACAAGCACAATAAGTATATTCTTGTTCTCTGGGGGGCACATTCTCCAGGCTGAGGTTCCCACAGATGGGGGGCTCATACTCTCCCTTTGAGGATCGTAGTAGAGCAATAACGCACATTTGAAGAACTCCCTCCCCACAGACATTTTAAAGAGATGAAAACTCATTGGTTAGAAACCCAACTTTGAGGGGGAGGTTTGAAAGCTGGATTCGAATGATTAGGGAGCCCGTTTAGACTAAACTGATGGCAGTGCACTATGGGCATCCAAGACATGGTGATTTTGGAGAGCACCCACCCTTCTCCACAGAAAAAGTATGCAACTGGACGAGGGTGTAAAGGTCCCACCCTGTGTCCTTAGCAATCAACCATTTAGGCCTCACGCCCATGAACAGCCCTCTAGGTTTAGAGAGTCTGTCCTGACCCCTCCAACCAGTGTCTGTCCTTTGTGGCTGGAAAAACAATTTCTGAGCCTTGCCAATGCTTTGCAAATCCCTTTAGTCTCCTGCAATCTTGCCCCTCCATCCCTCTACCTCAGTGGCGGTGAGACCAAGCCAAACTGTTGGTGTTATAGGGCCTCCCCTAAAGCTTGGGGCACTCAATTACTCTACCTGGGGAACCAGAGCCTACCACAGGTATCAAAAAATACCTCAGCAGTTGGCTACCTCAAACAAATATCAACCAATGACAGGGAGAACAACTCTATAGCACATCATAGCAACAAGCAACTTAATCAAATAGGGAATGGCTGATTTATATCCACGAGTACCACTTGCACTGTGGGAAGTAAGCTGGGGAACCCAGCACAGTTTACGCTACTGGGAAAAGATAACAAGATAGAGAAACAGCAGGACAGAGGCAATCCAACAGGGTCATCATACCTGCTGAACATCTCATAGGCAACTCGAGACCAGCAGATGTTTCACTGGACTGGTCACAGGTTGATTTTCAAGGACCTGTGGACAGGCCTACAAGTGAGCACCAGAACCCCCAGGACTTGATTGAATGACCCTATGAGAAGGAATCAGTGATGGAACTCAAAATTTATTAAAAACCATAGCAAAAGGTGAACCCCCAGAAGAAAACACCAGGTCCTTACAAATGGATATCAACCAAAATAAAAATATTGAAATGACAGATAAAGAATTCCAAAATTGATTATAAGGAAGCTCAACTAAATCCAAGAGAAAATGAAAACCAACAAAAAGAAGGCACAACAGTGATTCAGGAAATGAATGAAAAAAATCACTGAAGAAATCCAATTATTAAAAAAAAATAGAATGGAAAGTCAATAATTCATTTAAGGAAATACAAAACACAGTGGAAGGTTTTAGGAATAGACTAGACCTACCTGAAGAAAGAATCTCAAAGCTTAAAGACAATATCTTTAAATAAAACTAGTCAGTCAAAGATTAAATAAAAAAAAAGAATGAATAAAACCTACTGAAAAATATGAGATCATGTAAAGAGGCCAAATATGAGTCACAGACTTCTCCGGAAGTGAACAATAAGACACTTAAGGTTTGGAAAATTATTTCAAGGAATAATTGAGGAAAGCTTTCCAGGTCTTGCTAGGAATTTAGATGTTCAGATATATGAAGGTCAATGACTACCTGGGATATTCATCTCCAAGAGGCAATCATGAAGACACAAATATCAGACTTGCCAAAGCTAACATAAAAGAGGGACTCCTATAAACCATAAGGCAAAAACATCAGGGAACTTACAAAGAGAAAACCCGTTAGGCTAACTGAAGACTTCTGAACTGTTAGGTAACCAGTAAGAACTGGTTTAAGGCCCCATTTTTAGTCTTCATAAATAAAACAATGACCAGCATAGAATTTTGTATCCTGAAAAACTAAGCATCCTATATGAAGACTAAACAAAAACTTTTTTAGACATGTAAACAGTGTGAATTTTTCAAGACCAGATCTACTCTGCAGGAGGTACTCAAATCTGCATTATACATTAATCAGCAAAATAGGAGCCCAGCAGTGTAAAATCACTCAAATAAAATAATGGCTCAGTAGGCAAAACAAAAGTTCTACCCAACAGGATGAACAGAACTGCATCCCACTTATCTGTTCTCTCAATAAACATGAACAGGTTGAATTCCTCACTCAAGAAACATAGGCTGGCTGAATGGATAAAAGATTAAAAAGTACAATCCAAGTATATGTTGTCTCTAGGAAACACATCTTACCCATAGAGACTCAGTCAGACTTAAGGTAAAGGGATAGAAAAAAAGACAAAGATTGACATTTTATAATGGTAAAGGGGGTGATTCACCAAGGAGACATATAATCCTAAATGTTTATGGACTAACACAGATGAGGCCAAAAGCAAACTCACTCTAGGAGAAGTTTTAAACAACAGTATCATGCTTTGTATGAAAGCAAAAAAGAGCCCAAATGGCTAAAGAATCCTTAAACAAAAGGAACAAATCTTAAGATGTCACTTTATCAGTTTTTAAGTTGTATTTCAAGGCTATAGAAACTGCAACAGCATGGTATTGGCCAAAAAAAAAAAAAAAAATAGAGACATAGACTAATGGACAGAGCAGAGAACCCAGATCTAAAACCATCCCAATACTGATCACTAATCACTGACAAAACAGACAACAAGATGCACTGGAGAAAATAATCCCTATTCATAAAAGGTGCTGGGAAAATTAGATATCTGTGTAGAACATTGAAATAAGATCTATATCTCTTATCACTCACAAAAAACAATTTAGATTTAGGTGTGTTACCCACACTTAAAGCATGAAACCGTAAGAATTCTCGAAGAAAATGTTGGAAAAACTCTTCTAGATATCAGCCTAGGTAAAATACTTATGAAGAAACCCCAATGGCAACCACAGCAACAGCAAAAAGAAATAAATGGGACTTGATTAAATTATAAAGCTTGTGCATAGCCAACGAAACAATCAATAGAACAAATAGTCAAGCTATAGAATGAGAGAAAATATTTTCATGCTGGTTATGAAAGGGATAATAACCCGAATCTACAAAGAATTCAAGCAAATTAGCAAGAATTAAAAAGTGGGCAAAAGACATGATAATAAACTTTTCAAAAGATGCTAATGTCCAATAAACATATGAAAAAATGATCAGTGTCAGTAGTCATCGGTGAGATGAAAATCAGAACCATAATGAGCTATCACCAAACCTAAGTGAAAATGGCTTTTATCTAAAAGTCCTAAACAATAGATGCTAACGTGGATACAGAGAGAAAGGAGTACTTATACACTGTTGCTGGGACTGCAAGCCAGCACAGCTTCTAGGGAAAACAGTATGGCTTTTCTTCAAAAAACTAAAAGTAGACATACAATTTAATAAAGCAACTTCCCTACTGGGTATTTACCTAAAGGAAAGGAGTCATTTTATTGAAAAAAATGACTTTCACTTGAATGTTTATTGCAAATGCATAATTCCAAATATGTGGAATAATCTCAAGTGCCCATTAATTTGTGATCAGATTAACATAATGTGTGTGTATGTATGTGTGTGTGTGTGTGTGTGTACATGCACACATACATACCATGGCATATTGCTCAGCCATGAAGAAAGATGACTTAATCCCTTTAGCAACAATCTGGATGGAACTGTAGACCATTGTCCTAATAAAAGTGTCTAAAGAATGGAACAATAGAAATCCTGAATACTCACTATTAAATTGGAACTCACCAATCAGCACTCACTCATGTGCACAGATGGAAGAAAAGTTCAATAGAACTCAAGTGTGGGGAAGGGGACTGGAGGCGGGCATAGGTGAAATCAGAGCTAATGATGGGCAGGCTTATAACTCTGAGTCAAGCAGCAAAATAGCAATCCATGTAACCAAAACATTTGTAACCCCATAACATTAAAATAAATGATCTTAGTATAAAAAATGTTCTGTTTTACCTAAATACGTACACACACAACCCTCAAAGTTGAGTTTCAAAAATAAACTTAGTATGGTCTCTCAAACAATAAATATTATGAAGAAGGGAGGCAAACAAAACAACAAATTAATTTTTCTCATTATCAGTTATTATTTCTCATTATCATTATTTATACTCTTTAAAATTAAATAAAAATATATAAATATATAATATCTATATAGCAACTGTAGTATATCATATAGTAGATTATAACATAAATTTTAATAAAATAATCAACTCATAATAAATTATTAATTTGTAACAGCTTTATAAAATCATATGAATAATATACAAAGTAAATACATACTCCTATTTTTAGCATTCTTGTAACACAATTTGTTACCCTTTTTGGTATTGATAATGTTCTGGATGTTCATACTTTAATACATAGTATCATTTCATATGAGGTAGGACAATTAAGTTTGTGAACTCTTCCTAAAAAAGATGTTTCAAAAGGTGGACTAAGCTCTGGCACAGGTGCACAGCTTCCCAGAGGAAGGTTGAAGGTGACCATAGTGACATTCAGCAATGAGCTATGTTGCACTTTTTCTAGGAGGTGTTCATGAACTTAATTGTCTCATCTGATGTATTGACTTATAGAAGGTCAAGTTCCTTGCATGATTTCAAAGCATTTCCCAGAAAGTTTGCCTTTTATATCTGGAGTGAAGTTCTGTGTCGTACTTACATTTTCCTTAGTCTGGCAAATGCACGTTGCTTTGTAAGCATGTGCAGTGCACTCCATTTATGGAAATTAAGATATGTAACTAGCTTGCAAAAGCTTAGCATTAATTATAATCTAGTTTAATATTTTCCTGAAGAATTGCAATGCAAGGCAATTTTAAAATCTAAGGAGAAAAACCACGTTATGAAGCCCTATGAAATGCATATTATCATATTTCTTACCCAACTAAAATCATAGCATGCAGAAAATCTCCCAGAATTTGCAGTGGTTTGGTTAGTCTCTGAGGTTGTGTATCAACTAACTTTTCTTTTACAGTTTTGTTTTCTTATATCTCATAAAATTTATTTTTAAGCACAAAATAAATAAATAATAGTAGCCAAGTATAAAATATAGCCAAATAACTTATGCTAACTTTCTTTATGTTTATGTTATGAAGAGTAACTAACATAAAAGATGTGTCTTGTATCTAGATTTTAATGGCTACATAAATAATTTAGCTTAATCTTGGTCTCTCCTATGAAAGATAAAATATATATAATTTCAGCATAACAAAATATTAAGACATAAATATAAATTTCAAGACATAGAGATTAGAATTTTGCTACTAACAGCAATGAGAAGTAGGCTAAAGGAGGGTATAGAGTGACTGTAAAATATTTTCATTAATATTCATTTACCATTTAAGGGGTACTGGACATTGTGACCTTTTACACTGTGACCAGCGTTTCATTTCTACCTCAAAACTATTCTATGAGGTAAGTATGCTTTAGATTTAGAAATAACTATAAGAGACTAAATACTCTAATCATAAAAGTAAAAAGAGGTGATTTAGAGATTTCAACCTATTTTGCTTTAAAGCTGAAGCATGAGCCATTAAACATCCTGTGATATCATCACACAATTTTCATATTTTGTATGATGTAAGAATCGCTAAAAAAGTTAAAAATCAGTGTGACGCCACGGCACTCTACCCAGGGCGATAAAGTGAGACTCTGTCTCTACAAAAAAAAAAAAAAAAAAAGTCAAAAATCATAAATTAACCCTTGCAGAAGAATTTATGTTAATTTAACTTATCCCTTTGACTTCTTTATTTTTAAATTAAGATCACATTTTAGGTAACTTTTCAAGTGTTTCATATTATGTTCATTAAACATTTTCTTAGGTTCATCATAGTTACCTTCTAGTATATGTCATGGTAAGACTAAACTTCCTAGACAGCAAGGTACAAGAAAGACCTCCCTGGACACATTCCTGCCTTCCCACTTGTTTTTACCTTTGCCTGAATTATACTTTTCTTACCTTGCTGCCTCACCTTTTCAAATTTCCTAGAGTTCTCAGTGTAAAGTTGCTACCACATATTAATACTCTCCAATCTTCTATCTCCCTTTGATTTTTTGGAATAACACATATAAATATCTAATATAGGACAAACACCTCTTCTTGCCCAAAGATTCAGAAATGCACATACAGAAGGGTCAACTGGAAGAGACTGGAGCATTTGTGAATTTTGGTTTGGGGGGAAGGTCTGGTAAACTCTCCCAGATACTAAGAGGAAACTATCAGTATTTTGATTATCTACCTGAGGTTCTTTCACATTTGACTTTTATTCTCTAAGATGATCTTAAAATATACTAACTAGTAAATACATAAATCAGTAACAGAGTCATTTATTATCAAGTATTGTGTATTATTCGTAATTGAATGTGCTATACTTTGATATGACTGGCTGTGCAGTATGTTTGTTTACACAACATCAACACAAATGCATGAATAATATGAATAACATGTTTTGCAGTAACATGATATTACTCACTAGTTGATAGAAATTTTTCAACTCCATTATAAACTTATGGGTTTCGAGGTAGCTGCAGTGCCCTGAAATGCTGGGGTTTCAAGTAGCTACCTCGGCCTTCAGTTCTTGGAGTGCTCTTGGTCAAAAAAATGACCAGATACCTCAAAGTAAGGCAAGAATGAAACAAAGTTTATTGAGGAAGAGAAAGATAAGTTTACAAAGTGATAAACTTTACAAAAAAGATATGTTCACCGTAGATAGTAAATGTGTCTGTGGGTGGACCTGTGCGTACTTAAGTGAAGAGTCATATCTTGATGTGCTTGCATTGCTAGCAATAATAATTTAATAAGCCTAAAACCAGTTTTCAATTGTTTATTATAAGTAGGTTAGGAATTGAATTAATAGAATGATTGTAGATGACGGGCAAAAGAGAATGGTGACAGGAGAGAAGTGGATCGGAGAAAAGTGGGTACACATTCAAACTACAGGAATAATACCAAGAAACCTAAAATCTGTTGCAAAGTACGACAGCTTGAAACAAGACTATTTTTAACTGAGAAACGGTCTTGCTGGAGCTTCACCCCTCCCCCAGCGTGACTAGGGTCAGAGGTCACTGAGCACCAAGAGATAGGCTTGCCATAAGCAGGTCTGTGCATTTGGGGAGTGAGTTAGGGAATACCGACCATGCTGGACACAGGCCAAGCACCTAAACCCCATTAAGAGAGAAAAAGCCTCTCAGGAAGATAAGCAGGAAAATATCTCCTTTCTTCTATCATCTCGGTATGGGCAGAAGCACCAGGTTGGCTGTACACAAGTCTTCACAGGGGTTTAATTACCACTCCTGAGGTTTGCGTGGTGGTCTGGTGGGGTCTGCTTTGACATCTGGCTCCTGGACTGTGTTCCCTATCCCATGCTCTGTTTGTGTTAAGATCATAAATACCTTAGAGCAATAAAAGAGGTAAATCAGTCTAACATAGTTAAAGAAATAGTTTGGTTATAAAATACAAGCCCAACAAGAACCATGACATTAGTGTTGAGCATTCCCACATTAGATTAATGTTTAAACAGCAATGTCTGTAATATAAATGGAGCTAGTTTGGAGCTAAGGACTTTTCACTGGTCCTCATGTTGGAGTTGAAAAGTCCTCTGGCCAGCTTTTTAAAACCTTCTTCTTGGGTCTTTGAACCTTTATTTTTTCCTCATCCTCTCATCCTGCCATTCACTGGGAATGAACTTACAGTGTAGTTTGGGGCTGGTCCCCAACATGGGCCTCAGTGCAAAGGTGAGTAGGAAAAGGAACAAAGGTGAGCAGTACCTGTGGCTCAAAAGAGTAAGGTGCCAGCCCTATATGCCAGAAGTGGTGGGTTCAAACCTGTCCCCAGCCAAAAGCTGAAAAAAAAAACTAAAAGCATTAAAAGAAAGATAGAAAGAAAGGAAGGAAGGAAGGAAGGGAGGGAGGGAGGGAGGGAGGGAGGAAGGAAGGAAGGAAGAAAGAAAGGAAGGAAGAAAGAAGGAAAAGGAACAAAGGTTATGGCTGATGGATCTCTTTTATACCAGCTGGGTCAGGTCTACCTTGTGGTTCAGAGGTCACCTTGGAACCAGAGTCTTACTGCCCGTGTGGACCTCCAATGAACCTCTCTGAGAGCCTATGTGGAGGTGTGAACAAAAATGTGCCTCTTCAGGATATATACCCAATAAAGGAATTATAGGATTGAATGGAGACAATCACATCATAATAAAGATATATGTACTCGAATGTTTATTGCAGCCCAATTCATAATTGCTAAGTCGTGGAAGAAGCCCAAAAGCCCATCAACCCACGAATGGATTAATAAATTGTGGTACATGTATACCATGGAATACTATGCAGCCTTAAAGAGAGATGGAAACTTTGCCTCTTTTGTGTTTATATGGATGGAGCTGGAACATATTCTTCTTAGCAAAGTATCTCAAGAATGGAAGAAAACGTATCCAATGTACTCAGCCCTAATATGAAGCTAATTTATAGCTTTCATATGAAGGCTAAAACCCAATTATCTTTGTCTTTTTAAATGTTAGTTGATTTAAATC
>CAUYON010081955.1:0-17293 GCA_963573935.1 Arctocebus calabarensis
TTTTTTTTTTTTGTAGTTTTTGGCCAAGGCTGGATTTGAACCCACCACCTCCGGAATATGGGGCCGGTGCCCTAGTCCTTTGAACCACAAGCGCCGCCCCAACCTTACGATCTTTTTATTACTGGATTGACTAAAGAAACAAAGAAGGAAAGAATTTTAAGTAATTGGATAATGTAAATAGTTGCATTTTTCTATTAAATCTGTCTTTCAAAAAAGGAGAAAGATTTTAAGGACAAATTTGTGAAATTCCATAAAATAATTATTAGTAGTGTGAAGTACTTTAGAAAAATGAGTTATGTAAATGTTAACCTACAAGTCTGGTTAAGCCATTTTTATAATAATAATCTTTTCTAATGAGTGAACACTTAACTCTTTGCCAGGTATTGTGAAATATTTTATATTGTCTCATTTCATCCGTTCACAGTCTTTTATTTTAATGGATATAAAATACACAGCCATCATCATATGAGGTAGATGTTGTTAATTCCAATTTACAGATGAGAATAGACATTTAGAGTGTCACAATAGATTTAAATTGGAAAGAACTGACAAAGGCAAGAAGCAAAAAAGCTATGGTGTGAGATACAGCCATTATATGTGTCATGGAAACTCTATCAAAATAAAACATGGGGTAACCATGTTTTATAAACTCTCTATATAGACCTTTAATGTTCAAGAAAAACACAATTTCCAGCATATTTGCAATTTTAATATTTTAAGAAGATTAAACAAAGCTAAAGTTTTCACCTAATTAACATAATCAAGACATTAAAAGATTCACCTTCATCTTTGTGGAGAGATTAAAAAAAAAAAAAGTCCAGAGAAATATTCAAAATCATAAAAGCCAAAGATAGAACAATGGCCACCGGTTGGGGAGGAAGAGGAAAATGGGGAGTAAATATAAAGTTAATAAAAGGTTTGGTTATACAAGATGTATTAATTCTGGAGACTGCAGTACAGCATAGTGCCTACAGTCAATAATACTGTATTATTCACTTTAAAATTTGTTAAGAGTAGAGATTTTATGTTAAGTGCTCTTATCCTCCTCAAAAATAAAACAAAGGTACTCAAGGGCACAGAAAGAAGACCATGTGTGCATGCTAAGCGGAAGGCATCCCATTAGGGTTACTTTGAATAATTTTTTACCTTATGGAGTGATGTCCTGAAGTATAGTCCAGTTTTCCAAATTTTTGTGTGCGGTAACCATGCTTCTCCATGACATCCATCCATGTTGTAAAATTTGGATCTAGACCCTTGAAGTTATTCCAAGATTCTGTCAAGTGAGTAAAGAGGCCACTCCACATTGCTGGGGAAAATAAAAAAGGAAATGGGGTTAAAGTAAAGTTTAACAATTTGCATTAACTATTAAGATAATTATTCTGAAAGAGCAGTCCATTAGTCTATAGCTCATGCTCTAAAATAAGACATACCTGTGTTAGGAGCATTCTCTAACATTTTTGATTGTTACCTCATTTTATCGGGGGGAAAATCCTGACAGACATGAAGGGGGGTTTTCCATTTATGGATGAGGTGACTAAGGCTTGGAGGTTAAGTTACTAGAGGTAAATACAGCTGTAATTAAATATAAAAACTGTATGACTCTGGAGTCTTCCTTCAATCATAAAACAATTCTAAGTATTATTGGTGAATTTTTAAGTCAGTCACTTCAAGTGTAGATCTCATTTCCTCAATATCTTCAAAGACGTTTTTTATTCCTTGCCCCTTTGCTAGTTTTTCACAGAAAATTTAAGTATACTATGCCTTCTGTCTTGCTTTTTAAAACTGTAATTGTTTATTCAATAAATACTTTTCCTTTTCCCATTTCTGTGTACACACATATTAGGTTGGAATAAATAAACTTTATTTTCATTTAACAATATGCTTTCTTAGAAGTGAGATGTGGGATTACCTGGGTATGAATTTTAATAACACCAGTTAGTGAGAGGACTTTGATTAAGTTATTTAACCTTTCTGTACTTCAGTTTTCAAAATAGGGCTAATAAGAGTATCTACCTTATGGAAATATGAGAATTATGTAAATTAATATATATATTTAAGGCACTTTGAATACTGCCAGATACAAAGAATGCAATAAATGTTAATTAGTATTACCATTATTTTTTCTCTCTGTTCAAACTCTTCAAAATATACTTCTAGAAAGAACATCATCTAACATTTTTGAGACCATTAAATCCTTTGACTGGGTCTCAGGAACAAAACCTGCCTTCAGGCGCCATTCGCACCAAAAGGAACATCTTATTTGAACGCCTACAGGCATTGTTAGCGGTCAAAAGGTTAAAGTTCATCAACCACTTTCTCATTCATTATTTCATTTGATATTCGAAACAACCTTGTGAGGTACAGGACATGGATGTGACATAAACAGCAATTTGTAGATAAAGAACCTGACTTTCTTGACACGTTACATCCAGGGGTCGAACCTGGGTCATTATCTCATCCTAGCATGGGGCTCATTCCACTTTACAGTTAACAAAACTTTATGACTATACCTGATCCTTGGCTTGGCACCTATAGACAGGTCAGCGGCTAGGGCAACGGCCACGTATACTGGAGCTGGTGGGTTTGAATCCAGCCTGGGCTTACCAAACAACAATGACAACTCCAACCCTCCCCCACCCCCACCCCCCAAAATAGCTGGGTATTGTAGCAGGCACCTGTAATCCCAGCTACTTGGGAGGCTAAGGCAAGAAAATCACTTAAGCCCAAGAGCTTGAGGTTGCTGTGAGCTGTGACGCCACAGCACTTTATCCAAGGTGACACAGTGAGACTGCCTCAAAAAAAAAATATATATATATACATATGCGCACACACACGCATACACACACACACACACCTGGTCCTTCATTATTGAGCTATCATTTACAATATAGGTTAGGCTTCCTTTAATCACTGGCAATTACACAGTTGATAGAGCTAAAAAAGTAGGTAAAGAATTAACTCACATCACAGAGAATTCCATCTCAGTACCTTACAAATTGTTAAGAGTTATTTATGCAAAGCAAACAATTATAAACTAGAAGGACAGAGGAAAAGATAACCATCAGATAACAGAATTTATAACAATGGCAATATTTTCCTGTTTTTAAAATTATTCATGATTTAATGTCAGATGTTCTACCATTAAAACTATGCGTATCTGTTAAACTGTTAAATTATTCTAATAAAAGTGAATAACTCGATTTGAGATAGAAGTGAATTGAGACTGAAGAAAAAGAGATGATAATGTATGTCATCTGAAATAATATAGAAAAATTCAGAAAACCCGAAAATAGAAAGTTCTAACTACTTTGTGGTATACTTTAATGTCCACACAAGTCCTCCCAATTACCTACAGCCTTACGTAAAAATTTCCTTGGAAACAGATCTCTTTTAGGAAATTTGAGTTTTCATTTGTTTGCATAGTCAAAAGAGTCCTGGTCACCAATCATAAGGAAATGAAACAGTAACATGTGAATTAGACATCATTCAAAAAGACAAAATTTCCTACTCTTAAAAAATAAATTAGAAATTCTAATACCTAATACATGCTTTAAAACGTATATCTCTTATATTAAAAATATTTCTACTTGGGGCTGAAATGACTTAGTATCCTACTTTTAGGTATAATCTTTTAAACTGTGAGTATATTTTCAGTGTATAGTCACTTTTCCCCAATTATATTAAGGATATTCATACCTGCACGTGATGGGCAACAGATTGGAGAGTTTGTGTAGGCATTCAGAAAGGAAGTACCATGTGCTTTCATTAAATTGATAAAAGGAAGTTTCACTACCTGACTTCCTGGATGAAATGTTAACCTTCCATCCTGGAATAAAGACATTTAATTAACAATTATTGCATTACAAGTGAAGAAAATTATTTTTTTAACTTTAACCATAAGATTTATAGTACCAAGAGACTTCGATATGACTACAAGAGTCCTCAAAAGAAAAAAACAAGTAAAAGCGTATTACCAGCATCTGGTATCTATCAATAGCTGGAATTCAATGCAATATTATGCTTAGATTCATTTGAATACCATAATTAAATTAAAGGACACCCTGAAAAGTTATCTGGGGGGATGATGGACTGACTGAAATAATATTGAGTGAATACTTACTATGTGCCAGGCACTGTCCAAACTCTGAGGATACTAATGGTGACGAAAACAGAGTCCCTCCTCCCATAAAGCTTATAATCTACTGAGAAAGGCAAATAGTATACTGGTAACTGAATCATGAATAATTACAAATTATGATATATGCTTTGAAAAACACCTGAGATACTGAGGACAAAGGCGCCCTCCTTCAGAGAGAGTGGACAGGGATGAGTTCTCTGGGATGTAGGAAACCTACAGAATGAGCAAGATTCAGCCATTCAAATAATGTAAAGATGTGTAGAGTTTGCGACATCTATGAGACGAAAGTGCTGATTACTGTCAATTAGACAGCTGGATACGTAAGTCTGAAGATTAGAAGAGATGTCGGAGTTGGAGATGAACTGGGAATTGAAAAACTCTCTTTGGTATAGAGCAAAGAAAGAAAAAATATATGTTCTAGTCCTGGAGTTGGGGGACAGAGCAGGTGCCTGCAAATGATGTTGAAATAATGATTTCACCATAATTGTTAGTACAGTTTTAAAAATGAGCCAATCCAAAATATAGGATACACATAAATCCTTGAGATGTCTCTGATTTCCAAATGGAGATATACAGTAGGCTGTTGGATACAGAGAGGAATTTGGAGTTCAGAGAAGTCTTGGTGAAATAAGCTTGGGAACTGCAGCACATTCGTGGTCTTGAAGACTGAGAGACTGAATGACACCTTTGAGGGAAATAGTGAAAGAAAAGGAAAGAAAGGAGTTTAAAAGAAGCTGTGAGAAGTCACAGGTAGGAGAAGACTGTGGAAAACTCAGAAAGAATGGTTAGTGACAGAGGAAGATGTGAGGAGCCTGAGGACAATGAAAGCTGACAGAAGACAGTGTGCCAAGGAAGAGGTAAAGTCTGCTGTGTTGAGAAGACTCTTGAAGTGAGGCCAGAAAACACACCCTGTGTCTAGGGGTGCAGGGACAGATGGATCTCGGTCAGGACACTATCCATTGAGTAGTTAGGGTGGACAGCTAAACTGGAATGGGGAGGGGAGGCAAGAAAGTGAGGGAGCAGGTGAAAAAGTTACTAAACCTCTACTAAGCAGTTATTTTACGAAGAGAAGTACAAAAAAAAGGAATAGTTAGGGGAATGGCACATGAGGTGGGGGGGAATGTGAGATTAAGGATAGGTTTCTGTCTTTTTTAAAATGAGGAAAAATAGAGCATGTTTTATGTCAAAATACATGACCATTTCTAGCAAGAGTAATCATTGAATGCTAAGTAGAAAACTGATTTCCTCAACAATAGGCTAGAGAAAGCCTGAGACAAAAGTGCATAGTCTTCCCGCATAAGAATCTAAGCATAAAAAAAAAAAAAAAAGAATCTAAGTATATAAATTCAAATTCTGAGAAACTTATTATCACAAATTCCAAACACCTCTCTTATAATATTTTGGACATCAGAAGATAGCCATTTGTGGACACTGCCTGGAATCTAGGCAACCAACCACCCAGGCTTGTCTGGTTGGGTAATGGAGCACGTTGGGGGATACAATAGGAGCCTACAAAGCAGAACACTGTCATAGAGGTTCTATGTAATTCCAATACTGGGTCCTGAACCCCAAGTCCTGCAGGCTAGATTCAAAGAGATGTCCCTGTCACTGCCAATGGCCACTGCAGCTTATCAATAACTTGTGTGCCAGATTAAAATTGATTTCTTGACTTACTTCTATGACTAGTATAGGAGTGTCATCTGTATCATTACTGGAAAGCAGGAATATTTAAAGTATAAAGTGGCAGATAGGGGGGAGATGCCTGTGGCTCAAAGGAGTAGGGCGCCGGCCCCATATGCCAGAGGTAGCAGGTTCAAACCTAGCCTTGGCCAAAAACTGCAAAAAAAAAAAAAGAAAAAAACAGTGGCAGAGATGGAAAGAAGGGGAGAGGATAACTGTCTCAGTTGGGGAAGTTCCTGATAATTCCATGTGTCAGAGGTAGTCTATATTAAGATTAGAGCCTGGTATACAAAAGGCAGGGATACATAAATATTAGAGAATGAAATGAAATGAATCTCTAATCCAGAGATCTGTTCAACTACACTAGGCAAGTTTAATGTGCTCAAAATGCAATAGTTCATTTTTGCAAAGCCCAGTAAACTGGACAAAGCTTGTTGATGGCATGATCTGTATCTGATTAGGTTCTCAGGAAGTATTTGTATTATGATACCTATCCTCTTAATGTCAGAAGCACAGCAATAGTATCTTAAATAAAGACTGACATGTTAGATTATTAATATTAGAGAAAACATTCAATGTTTTCCAGAAGTTTTGGCTTTTAACTCCATAGTTTTTATATACTAGCAAATAATTAAAAAATGTAGACTACTACTGGTACAAGTACAACTATAATGGTATCAATGGAAGATGTTCTCATACTGGTTAATTATGGACTGAAGTGCATGTTAACATGGCCAGCAGATGAAAAACAGAGAGGGAAAGTTTTCCATAGTATGCTAATACTTTGTGACAGACAGGCAAAGTGTCTGTTCTATCATGTTTAGCTAGGAGAGAAAATCTTGCAGGATGGCTTTTGGGATCACTTCCATCATTTACTAATAGCCCATTTCAATTTTCTCAAGTCTATTCCTATGATTCAAACAAATTAAGCACCATAACATGGGTCTAATAACTAGTTATCTGCATGAAAGTTACACAAATGGCCTTAGTTTCTGCGTTTTGCTGTTATTTTTAACTCTCATAGGTCATTTTCCCTCTTGGGATGGGTGAACCTTTTGGTGGATATGATTTTGTGATTTTGATTGCTCCTGCTTACTCCTCAGTTGCTAATCATTCTGGGATGGGGAGAACCAGAATTAGAATGCAATGCATCATCCTAAAGAGAGACTGTAACAGTAACTTTAACCATCTTATATGTTTGAAATACCAAATGGTATGGAAAGACCATTTATAGTGTTCCTCTAAGATCTGTCCATCACATGGAATAATATTCTTACTAGACTTTGTAGTATACAATTTTGTGCCTACCCCCACTCCTGAAACTTCACCAAAACTTATAAAAACAACGCAGGTGCAGTAGTGGAGGTTGTGGGAGTGGGGATGCAGAGAATATCTGAGTCCTTTAAGATATAGGCAAAGATGCTTATTTTTTTTCCCAGACCACTGTCACTGGGAGCTTATCTTTTAAAAAGGGTTTCATTGGCGGGGATTGCGGGGTGCAAGATGACAGACCAGAGGGATCATTCTCTCTTAGAAGAATGGGGAAAAAAAGAGAGACCCCAGCCGTATCTGGCCCAAGAACCTTACCTAGAGTCATAGCTCAGGGAGCACAGTGAGAAAGTGGTGAGCTGGATATAGAGCATAATATTAAGTGAAGGAAATCTGATGCCTTAGGCAAGTAATTGCAACTGGCTGGGATTGGCTGGCCCCCACAGAAGTCCAGGCTGGGAGGAAGCCTTTTGAAGTTTCCAGTTGCTGGGGGAAGCTTCCGTTGAATGGAAAACTTCGAAGAGTGGGGGGACTCAAACAGTATAGAGCAATCAGATCTGAATGCTGGTTGGAGTGGATTTGCCACAGGTTTGGTGGCTGGTGAGGCAGCCAAAGCATGGCCGTCTCAATTCCTGCCAGGAATTAATCACCTACCAGGATCAGAACGCTACTCTTGGGACAGGCTGAGGGACTCCCGCACCCCACTGAACTGGGGTCGGGGGGCACTGTGAGACCTGCCTCTGGAGAATTCTTGTGACCTTTAGGATCCCAACCCAGCAGGGTCTGAATGCTGAGGAAACAATCAGGTGATCACTGAAGGCAACTAAGTTTGCAATTAGGACCATAGAGGTTGCTGGCTGTGCTCTCTATCTCCTAAAAACCACAGCATCATCTGGTGTCCTGGAGACATATTGCAACATACTTTAAGTCATCAAGAGCAAGCATTTTTGTTTATTTGGCCATGAGGAAGAGTTTGGCTTTGTTCAGGCTGAGGCAACTTCAAGATCTAAGCTCTGAGACAAGGTAATCTGAAGCAAAAGAGGCAGTGAGAAGGAAAAAAGAGGACAAGAAGGTGAACAAAAAGAAAGAACACATGAGGAGGAACCAATAGAAAAATTCGGGCAACATGAAAAGTCAAAACAGAGGAACTTCCCTAAGGCACTATGAGGCGGCTATTGCAGAAGACTCCACCTATAAAGAATTAATGGACTTGACAGAAAGAGAATTTAAAATATGAAAAAATGGGAAGACAGAACCAAAAGTTAGACAAGAGATCAGCAAAATATAGGAAGAATACAGCAGAGTTGAAGAAAATGAAGGAGACAATTAGGGAATGTGAAGATGCAGTACAAAGTATTAAAACTAGGTTAGACCATGGAGAAGAAAGAACCTCAGAGTTAGAGGATAAAGTTTTTGAGTTAACCAAGGTAGTTAAAGAGGCAGAAGAGAAGAGAGATAAAGCAGAACAGGCACTTGGAGAACTATGAGACTCCATGAAGCATTCAAACATATGAATAATAGAGATCCCTGAAGAGAAAGGAGATTGTCCTAAAGGAATGGAAGCCCTACTTCCATGGAAGCCTAAAGACCCTGACACACTCCTTTCAGATGGATATTGAACCGTAGGTCATCTCAACTCAAACAGAGACTCTCCAAGAAACATAGCAATGAACCTGTACAGAGTCAAGATGAAAGAAAAAATTCTGCAAGCAGCCAGGAGTAAGTGCCAACCAACCTATAGAGTCAGAGCCATTAGGATGACAGCAGACTTTTCAGTTGTAAACTTCCAAGCCAGAAGAGCATGGAAACCCACCTTGAACATTTTAAA
This sequence comes from Arctocebus calabarensis, assembly GCA_963573935.1. Lineage (NCBI taxonomy): Eukaryota > Metazoa > Chordata > Mammalia > Primates > Lorisidae > Arctocebus > Arctocebus calabarensis. The sequence goes on from CAUYON010081955.1 coordinate 8,916, forward strand.
CACAGTAACTTTCAGTTCAGAACTCTGTATCCTGTTAAACTAAGCTTCCAAATTAGTAGAAACATCAAATCTTTTGTTGATATACAAGCACTGAGGAAATCTGCTGCAGCAAGACTAGCTCTACAGGAAACTCTTAGACCTATTCTCAACACTGACCACCACAATGGACCACCAGCAAAGGAAGCACCCAGAAGCCAAAGGTCAAAACTTAGCTTCTACAATGATGCAAAACATAAAACTACACAAGAAACTTTCACAAAATAAGATGAATAGAATTCCACCACACTTACCAATTCTCTCAATAAACGTCAATGGAATGAATTCCCCATTGAAGAGGCACAGGCTGGCTAAATGGATAAAAAAGCACAAGCCTTTCATATGCTGTCTCCAGGAGACACACCAAACTTGAAGGACAAATCGAGGCTCAGGGTTAATGGATGGATAAACAGTATTTCAAGCAAACAGAAATCAGAAGAAAGGAGGGGTTGCAATTTTATTCTCAGATACAAGCATATTTAAAGCAATGAAAGTGAATATGGACACTTTATAGTTGATCAAAGGAACAATATGACAATAAAACATTTTAATTTTAAATATTTCTGCATCCAACTGAAACGGTCCCAGATTTATGAAACAGACCTTCATGGGTCTGAGCAATATGATATCCCCTAACACCATAAAAGGCAGGGACTTTAACACCCCTCTGACATGACTAGACAGATCCTCTAAACAGAAACTAAACAAAGATACAAAGGACTTAAATGTGACCCTAGAACAAATGGGATTAATAGACACATACAGAATACACCATCCCAAAACTAAAGAATAAACATTTTTCTCATCAGCCAAAATCAACCACATCCTAGGATACAAATCAAACCTCATCAAAATTAAAAGAATACAAATTATACCTTGTATCTTCTCAGACTATAAGGCAATAAATGTGGAACTCAACTCCAACAAAAACATTCATCCTCACACAAAGACTTGAAAATGAAACAACCTTATGCTGAAGCTAATTGGGTTCAGGACGAGATAAAAGAGGAAATTGCTAAATTTCTCAAATATAACAACAATGAAGACCCAAGTTACCAAAACCTGTGGGATACAGCAAAATCAGTCTTAAGGGGGAAATTTATTGCATATGATGCCTACATTAGAAAAAGAGGAGAGCATATCAACAAACTCATGAACCATCTTATGGAATTGGAAAAAGAAGAACAATGTAATTTCAAACCCAGCATTAGAAAAGAAATAACTAAAATTAAATCAGAGATGAATGAAATTGAAAACAAAAGAATCATTCAGAAAATTAACAAAACAAAAAGTTGTTTTTTTGAAAAAAATAAATAAAATCAATAAACCTTTGGCCAGATTAACTAGAAATGGAAAAGTAAAATATCTAATAACCCCAATCAGAAATGATAAAGGGGAAATAACAACAGATGCCAGAGATATAAGAGGTTTCCTCCAAGTACAACAAGAAACTATGCCCAGAGACTGGACAATGTGGAGGAAGTAGATCAATACCTGGACTCACAGCCTCTCTCTAGACTTAACCAAGAAGAAACAGATCTCTTGAACAGATGAATTTCAAGAACTGAGATCAAATAAACAATAAAATTCTCCCAACACAAAAATGTCCTGATCTAGACGGCCTCACACCAGAATTCTACCAAACCTTCAAAGAAGAGCTTATAGTTATACTGCAGAAATTATTCCAAAAAATTGAGGAGGAAGGAACCTTCCCCAACACATTCTACGAAGCATATATCAACCTGATAGCAAAACCAGGAAAAGATCAACTAAAAAAGAGAATTTTAGACTGATTTCACTAATAAACATAACTGAAACATTGCAAACATTCTCAATAAAATCCTAGCCAATAGATTACAACTACATATTAAAAAAATCATTCCTCATGAGCAGTTGTTTTCATCCCAGGGATGCAAGGTTGGTTTAACAAACATAAGTCCATAAATGTAATTTACCATATCAACAGAAGCAAAACGAAAGACCATATTATCCTCTCAAGAGATGCAGAAAAGCATTCTAGAAAATTCAGCATCCTTTTCTAACTAGAACACTTAAGAACATAGTTACAGGTGGCACATTTCTTAATCTGATCAAAGCCATCTATGACAAACCAACAGCTAATATTATACTAAATGGAGTAAAACTGAAAGCTTTTCCACTTAGAACTGGAACCAGACAAGTTTCCAGTTCAGTACAGCTGAAGTCTGGTAGGATGCACCCCTGAGGTGATAATGGTGGTGACAGTTCTCTATCACCACTACTATTCAACATAGTGCTGGAAGTTCTAGCCAATACTATCAGGCAACAGAAGGAAATAAAGGGCATCCAAAACAGAAATTGTAAATAAACCCTCACATAATCTAGTTATTGCACACAAACATTAGGAATAACTGCAAAAAAAAAAAAATAAAAAGGGTTTCATTAATATATAATTCATGTACTACACAACTCATCCACCTGAAGTATACAATTCAGTTTTAAGCATATTTGTAAAGTTGTGCAATCATCACCATAATTTATTTTTGAACATTCTTGCAATACCAAAAAGAAACCCCGCACTCCCTAATCATCAGTTTCTAATCCCCTATTCTGGGTTCTTTGTCTTACAATATGAATTTTAGCATGGGTTTCCCCTATCCTAAAACCAAAAAACATCATAGGAATTGTGACAGGCATTGCATTAAATGTGTAGATCAATTTGGTGAGGACTGCAATATTAACAATATTAAATCTTTTGATCCACGAACACATGATATTATTTCCATTTATTTAAGTGTTCTTTAATTTCTTCCAACAATGTTTTAGAGTTTTCAGAGTATAAGTATTGTGCTTCTTTGGTTAAATTTACTGCCAAGTGTTTTACTCTTTCTGATGCTACTTTAAGTGGAACTATTTTCTTAATTTTAAGTTTCTTCACCAATTAAGTGCATAGAAATAAAACTGATTTTTGTATACTGATCTTGTATCCTACACCATTACTAACATATCAGTTCTATAGTTTTCTAGTAGATTTCCTAGGATCCTATATACAAGATTACAGTACAGAAACTTTTACTTATTTCTTTGAAATATAAATCCTTTTATTTCATTTTCGTGTTTAATTCCTTGGCTAGAACCTCCAGTACAATGCTGGATAGAAGTGGTGAGAATACAATCCTTGTCTTGTTCTTGATCTTAAGCAGAAAACATTTAGTCTTTTATCATTAAGTATAATTTTAACTCTGAATTTTTTGTAAAGGTCCTTTTCTAAGGTTGAGGAAGTTTCCACTTGTTGTGTACTTTTATTTTAAGAATTGTTGAATTCTGTCAAATACTTTTTCTGTATCTGTTGAGATGATGTGAGTTTTGTCCTTCTGCACCTGGAATAAAGCCTCTGTCCTATAAATGGGGGCTTAATGAAGTAAGGAAGACCTTAACTTTTCGGCTGTTTTAAAAAGGAATTTAACTTCTTCAACTTGGATTTGGAGGAGATGAGAAAAGGTAGCAGCCTGTCTGTTCTGGGTAAGATACCATAACTTGTGATTGGTAACTGATGGAAGAGGGAGCCCTGTCTTCTTAGTAATACCTGCTATGAGTGAAGCTTCTGTCAAGCTGAGTGATGGTTCACTGCCACAGACTCTAGCTTTTCTGAGTTTTAGAAAATTTTGTTGAAATAAATGTTTCTTCATTTGGTGTATGCCCTTAGGACTATTCCTAGACACTTTAAATGTTTTAAATATTATTTAATAGTTTTTAAAAAGTTTTAATTTGTAATTTTTAAAAAAAGTTTTGTTCATTTTCTTGGGGAGTAGTTTGTTAAGCTTATCATGGTGCCATCTTGAAAGTAAAACATTTGGTATGTTCTTATCACCTTAATATTGGTTCAACTGTCCTATCTTAGTTTGCAGAGTTTTGGAAATGATAAATCACACTGCCACGAATCTAACTGTATCTCATAGAGAGAAAAATTACCTCAAGTTAAAGAATAGTATTTTGACTGTATAGTTGAATGTATCTAAAACAAAAACTGCAAAGAAACTGAAAGCTGCATTCAGGGTTTACATTATTTGTAGTAATGTCACTATCTCATTTTCGAGTACATTCATGCATTTGGATAAAGCAAACAATTATATTCATACATTTAGGAACCAAAATACTTGATATACAATAGAAAAGGAGGTATAAGTATAAATATTAAAGAATTAATAACCTCATAATCTTATCTCTCAATTGAAACTATCAGTATAATCTCACTTTATTTTTCTCTCTCTAAAATATATTTACTTCCTACATCTGTCCACTGGAAAGGTCTAGAAGCAAAGAAAACTCCCGGATTGTTATCTCTAAATACAAGAGAAAACAGAAAATATGTAAGATGGACATACACAAACAGTGTCAAAAGCAATATGTCAAATCTATTTCTGGGTCAAAAGGACTCAGAAACAACCTGAAAGGGCTTCCATTGGCCTCAGATGGGGCAGTTTGAATATTAATAAGTATAGTGAATGCAGAGAATTGAAGTACAAAAATATAAACATCTATGCATTCACACTACACTAAAAAACAAAGAAACAAACTTAAATATCTCAGTCATCTTTGGAAGTTTCTAGGATTCCCTTTTGGGGATGAACAATGGCCTCTGCTAAAGTGAGCTGCCTTGCCCAACATGGTACCCCATTCTGAGGTCAGCCCACAACCAATGTTCAGCCCTCCAACATAAGGGTATAGGCCTGTGTTTCCCTCATCCCAACTGGAAACATCTCTGAAGTCACGTAGTAGTGTGAGAAATGCCCACAACATAGCAACCAACAAAACTCAACTTCTCTCTGCACAATCCTGTTTCCCTCATTCCCACTTGGATTTCAAGACTACTCCCTAATAAACCATTTTCACAATCACCTGTAATACTGCCCATTGTCTAAATTTAAAGGTTACTTTAATATTTTCAACAAATCCTAGGGGCATAGCCAGACGACATAACTTTAATTATTATAGTTTAATCTGTGAGAAAGGCAATACACTGTAAAAACTGTTCCAAAAACTGTTCAAGTTTGGATTCAATATCATTATCAACACATACATACACACAATCCACAGGGTTTCTGGAATACGGAGGAGTGGATCAAGTTATTATGACAAATTCAAACACATTTGAGTCAGCACTAAGATTATCACTAGATACCTGGGTAATAAAAATAAACGTTTTTTACTTCTCAGCCAAACATTAATTCCTGCAAACTTGAGATGAACTAAGAAATGATTTCCAATGCTTATACGGAGATGCAGAACGTTAGCTTACTCCACAACTGAATCAAACTAGGGTGTGGAATCCAAAGTTCATTAGTGGCGGTAAAATAATTTAATGAATCAAGACCAGTATTTTTCAAAACAAAGACAAAGAGTTTATCAGAGCGGGTTTCACTTAGTAAAGCATTGTATAATACACATGCACACGTACGTGGTGTACCTGTGTGCATACGGGGCCTCACAATAAAATGCATTTCTGATAAACTACGTGTGAAGCGTCTCAGGTTCTGCTCCCCGGGACGCCCGGCCCGGTCCTGCGCGGCGTCCCCGCCCTGCCCGCGGCCGCGCTACTTACGAAGGAGTCGCTCACGACCAGCACCACGCTGGGCGAGTCGGCCGCTCCCCGCCGCGGTCCCGCTGTCCCGGCGGCCGGGGCCACCAGCGCCGAGGCTGCGACCAGGGACACCCACAGCGAAAGCATCCGGAACAGCGGTTCTGACAGCCGGCCGCTGTCAGGACGGGGACGCGAGGGCGAGGACAGGTGCAATTCGGTTTCCATCTAGTGACTCGGTGCTTCTCTCGCAAAAATACAACTCGCATCAGGCCCAGAGCGTGCACATGCGCAGAGGAGGATCCCAGCCTACCCCTCGCTAAAGACCTTTTAATCAAACACCGAGCGCGGTAAGACCCAGCCCCTTCCTGTCACACGAGCGATGCTTGAGCGGTGCGCATGCGCTCTCCGGATTTGGCGTTGGTAAAGAGCAGGATCAGTCATTTCCAGGTGGGTTCGGGTCTCGGTCGCTTTTGCAGAAGTTGGAGTGTACAGGCAGTTGAAATAGTACTCAGAAAAGAATTGGGGCCTGGGCTATTCGTTTTGGGACGGTCAGGAGAGGCGTAGTGTTGAGCGAGAGTGAACGGGGTGATGGTGAGGTGGCGGCGGGTCTGTCACTGAGGTTGGATGGGGCGGTTCCTTGTGGGCCTCTGCGGGGTCCGCGCAGGTGCGCTGCGGTGACGCGGAGTCTTCCAGTACCTTCCCCAAGGAAATTTCTAGCCCTCCTTACCTTTTATCTCTCTTAGCCTGTGCAGTGAGGATTTATTGTGCTCCCACGGCGTGAGGAGCGGACCCTAGTAAGAAGTTTCGGGGGAAACCTTTGATAGTCCTCGCGGTCAGAGAAAGAATTGCTGGGCTGTGTGAGGCGATACGTTAATTGACATAGGTTCAGAATACCATTGTTTTGCTGCTGTCCGTTTTGACTGTTGAATTCCTTTGGAGAATTCTAGAAGAAGCAGATTTCTGTCCCAGAGCCAAATTCCTGATTTCATAATCACAGTTTCAGGTTTATAATTTGCGTATCAAATTTGTCGTTTTAATATTTTGACGGGAAAAAGAGGATTTGTACGACTTATTTAACAGATTCAACTCTTAGTACAAACATCTGGCAGTGTTTTTTGCATGAAATAAAAAGGACAGACAATAAAAAAGGACAGAGTATTTAATACTCATGTGGTACTTACTATGTGCTGAGCATTATTTTAGCAATTACTGAGCACCTACTATGTGCCAGATACTTTTTACAGAGAATATATTTCATAATCTTTGCTTTAACCATTTTGCGTGGAACAGGAAAACAGGCTTGAAGAGGTTAAAAGACTGGCCTGAGGTTACACAGGGAACCAGTCTGAGCAGGACTGGAGTTTAACCACTCTGGCCCTAACTCACTGAATACTCTGTCTCCAGTTAGTTACCAAGTTTCACGACAATCTACTGAGCTTAATCTATTGTTGAAGCAGCATTGTTAACCAAGCAGCATGCTGAGGATCTGTGGGAGCATGGGAAAATGTAAATAGTAGTCTGTGTCCACAGGGAGCTCACACTCCAGGGCACCAAAACCTAACATGTGAAATAATACAGCATGAAAGGCAGACTTTCTCATGAACAAGATGTTTTTTAGATTTACTTCCAGTTAATTTGGAATGTAAAACATACTTTACCATAGAAAAAAATCTTGACTGACATGGATTCATAAAAATCATGTTTAACTTTATGGCATAGTATTGACTTTGTGAACTGTATTTATTCTCTGTGGTATTGTTTCCACAGGACATGTATTTTGATGACAGGAAGACATCTTTTTCTTCTTTCTCCCTTTGGTACTGTCAGTGGGAGCAGTTGGCTGCGGTGGGTTGGAGCAGGACATATTTTAGAGCCCCAGAGACACTGGAAGAATCTAAGAGGCATCTAGCCCTACTTTCTATTGAACATTTGGTTTTCCTTACAACTTTCTTGCTGAATGGATTGTCTAGCCTGTACTTTTTTATTTTTAGTGGTGGGAAACAAGTCTTATTATTAAAAGTTCTTACTTTGAGTGTAAATCAATCTTCTTTTACTTTTAATCATTTCTTACTTCATTTGTCTTCATTCTTACTTGGATCTTCCCAGTTAACTACCAAGTTAATCTATTGGTGAAGCAGAATTTATTTTTATTTTATTTTATTTTATTTTTCATTAAATCACAGCTGCGTACATTAGTGCAATCAAGGGGTACAATGTGCTGGTTTCATATACAATCTGAAATGTTTTCATCAAACTGTTTAACATAGCCTTCATGGCATTTTCTTTTCTTTTTTTTTTTTTTTCCAGTGGTAAGACAGAATTTATTTACAGAAAAGAATACAGAAACACTAAAGCTCCTGGTAGAGAGAGAGAACTCAAGTGGGGAGAGAAAAACTCTCTCTGTTTCTCTCCCAGTCTTTCCCCATCTCCCCCTTTAGGCTTTTAGTCTCGGAGTATATATAGGTGTATGGGTTCCTTGGCCAGAAAAGAGTGAACACAGTACCCTCCGGGGCAAAGTGAATGAATGTATCACTGAATGGACACAGTCCCTTCCATTGGGGCAAAGTGAATGAATGTATCAATGAATGGACACAGTCCATTCATGGACTTGAGGCCTAGGATATTCACATGAAATTGACCTCGGCATAGGAAATGGGGGTTCCACATTTAGTCTTAAGTGTAAAGTGAAGGAGACACCAAGGCAGAGGTATCTCCTCGGCAGTTGTCCAGCCTTTTTGGCTATCAGAGCCTCCGGTGGGGTTGGAGGTCCCCCTCCTTGCCT